>CAIGRH010127723.1:0-10245 GCA_903798295.1 Fraxinus nigra | reverse complement strand
TTCTCTGTTTTTGAATCTGGTTTCTCTTCTTCTAGCTAAATATAATTTTTCTAGTTAGCTTTGAGCTCCATTATTTGAAAAAAAAAATATTTTGAAATATATATAAATATATATATATATATATTTTTTAAATGTGCGATTAAAAGGTAATGAAAATTTTGAGTTCATGTATAATATTATTTTATTGAAAAAAGGTTTGGATGATAAAAGGAAAGAGAAAAATGAATTAAAATTTAATGAGGGTCAAACAAGAGCTAATTCTTTCGTTGCCTGACCTAACTAATCCTTGATATTCCAACTTTTCACTAATCGCCGTCTATATATTGACATGATATGAGTCAACTTAATATCAAAGCAAATGAAGGTTCCGATTCAAACAAATTCCATCAATTCAATGAAAATTTCACNAAAAAAAAATATTTTGAAATATATATAAATATATATATATATATATTTTTTAAATGTGCGATTAAAAGGTAATGAAAATTTTGAGTTCATGTATAATATTATTTTATTGAAAAAAGGTTTGGATGATAAAAGGAAAGAGAAAAATGAATTAAAATTTAATGAGGGTCAAACAAGAGCTAATTCTTTCGTTGCCTGACCTAACTAATCCTTGATATTCCAACTTTTCACTAATCGCCGTCTATATATTGACATGATATGAGTCAACTTAATATCAAAGCAAATGAAGGTTCCGATTCAAACAAATTCCATCAATTCAATGAAAATTTCACGTATTACACTTTTCATGAAGGGAAAAAATATCATTAATTTTCGATAAGACGTTTCAAATTAAATAAATAAAATTCCCCTTATCTTTAAAACGAGTTGGTCAACTATCAAGTTCTCATGTCCTTGTCCGTATAATTCAATTAATAATTCTATCGTAGTCTCCATGGCCTTTGCTTCGATATGGTGTATGATCACATGGCAAGGTTTATCAAATGGGACATAAAATAAAAACAACTATGTTAGGTGTTTATAATATTCAAGATCAAGTTGGACAAGAATGCTTGCTAGGGATATGTACCATTGGTCAATCAACTAAGAGTAAAAGGTAAAATCTTCTAACAATAATGGTCAACTTCTCTAATGATGGCTAGAGTTGATCACCAATTACAAAGCAAATGTATTAGGAAAGAAAAACGAATTTTTTTAATAAGCTTGACATTATGAAAATAAGAAAAATAAGTCTCCACTTGGCTTGTAATGTAAAGCAATATGAATTGACCTGATGATTTAACCTATTTTTTTCGGCTGTCACATCTATAGAGAAGTGTGGACACGGCTCAAATAGGTCTTTCAACTTTTCTTTTTTGGGGGCGCATTTATCCATTATGGACGCTCCTACGTACATTGCTATGTATACATAGCAAAACCCATATTGATTTTCTTCCAATTTAAATTAAGGCTCTGACCGCAAGTCTAAGACATCCAAGGCTAATACAATCCGCCTTTAATGATGTGTAGACCAGTTTGATCAACGTTCTAGGCGTCAGCCGCATCACCATAAATCTTGTCACTTTATTAAATGTAAGTGCTATCCTACATTATTATTATTATTACAACTCGAAGTCTTGAACTAAAAGATATCAAAGTCGTTAATATCTCAAAATGGATGCTTCAACTTAGACTTCAAGAAACCACAAAAACTGCAAGGGGTTAGTCTCAATAATTAAATCAGGACCATAGAACCAAATGTCAAATATTTATGCATAATTTATGAGAACAATTGGGATATAATAAACAAGGTCAACCAAGAGCACATGCAAGGCACCATGAATGATGAATTTGAGAAAATTATTCTATCGCAACGACCAATACATTTAGTACTTTTTGTAAGGTACACCGTACCATATTAAACGTATTAAGAGGAAAAAAAATTAAAATCTTATTCATTGTACAATCCGATCAAATTTGTCCGTACTTTGTACCAATAACAATCTCTTATAGTAAGTTTATTTGATAAGGTAGGTTACGTATCATTCAACATATTGAGGAAGAAAAAGCAGTTAAAATTTTGTTTATTGTACTTTATAGTTTGTACATAAACTCGACAACGGTGAGAAATAAATAATTTAGGGGTGCTCTTCTGTTGGGAAATCCACGTGGGATTGGAATAAGTGGTTAAGAGAACGTGGGGGAGTAATTGAAATGAAATTCAGGATTTCTTTAGACTTTTGCATAGATATTTCAACCAAAATGATAAGAGATTTTGCCACTTGCAAATTCACATGTGAGGTTGTTGCATTCCAGAAGATCTGTTACCTATATAAGCACCATTAACTTTGAATTGACATCCAGAATCTGCACACACCAATCTTTCTTTACATATTCTTCTTATTTAGTGTCTGATAGAGATAATAACATAATGTCCAACAATAGCATTTTGTCACTAGTACTATTATGTTGTTTCGTCCTAAACGCCAGTGCTTTCACCGCGTCCAAATGGATGCGAGCTCACGCAACATTCTATGGAGGTAGCGATGCTTCTGGAACAATGGGTAAGTGTTGTTCTTAGCCTGTTTTCTAGTTATGTTGCTTTCAATGATAATGGTTAAGGTTTAATCCATAAGCGAAAAGTCGCGTTTATTTGTTGAAAGTTATTAGTTCGACCATAAAATCATTTAGAGGGTTTGAATATGTGAATAACGCAAAATTAAAATTATAACTGAAAGCAACAAATCACTTTTTAATTGTTCAAAATGTTTAGTCAATTAAGTCAAGTTACCCTATATTGAATTGTCACAATAATAAATAAAGTAGTAAATAACACAATATTTTTTGACGGAGAAAACCTTTAACTCGGTAAAAACTTCGTACCAAACTAGTAACTTCCACTATAGACAATAAGAACGTATATTATGATCTAGCCTAGAAACCCATTAGACTCGCTGATCTAATTCTCCCAATCTCCAAAACCCGCTGGAATGTGCTTCACTCATACTTACTCCCAATCTTCTAGAATTATCTATCTCCCGCGGATCATGAAGAACACTTTGCTTTTGTACTCTTCCTCCAACCTCATTCAATCTTCAATAGTCCCTAAAAACTATTGAGAAAGTATCTTTGGATTCTATCTAGGAAGTTGGTGTTTTGGATTATATGAAGTTGATGTTTTTCCCAACTTGTGGTTGATTGATCTCAAGAATCAAAAGTTTAATATCTATACTAGGATATATTCTTGGATTTTAATATGATGATATAAGGATGTATAGTAATGATCAACCACCCCTAAAAACGTAATGAGCACTAGGTATATATAATAAGAGGTATTTGGATAGTATATGATAGATAGAACTTTTGAAAAATATGAACTAAGGTTTCTCGGAAAACATTGTTGCTTGGGCGCTAGGCGAGCAGTAAGTGTATCGCTCGAGCGATATACAGACGACAGTGATTCTACTTTTTTCGTTGGAGTATTAGTTAGACAACGTGCTAGCGCAAATCCGACGACTCTTTCTTCTTATTCCTTACTCGAATCCAAAGACTCATAGTTTATCTATACAACCTTCTAAAAGACTCATTGACTTTTACAACTTTTTTATAAATCATTTTCTTTTATAATAATACTTTTTTTCTAAATAATTGCCAATACAACATAAGTCCTAGTAATCTCCCATTTGACATTCCATGACAAAACTATACAATACAAGTTAAAGAAGCAAAAACAAATTGAATGTATGTCTCTTGCATTTATTGTTAAACCTATTTCCTAAAACCAACAACTCAAATACCAAGGATAAAACACATTATCATAAATATGCCAGCTAGATTGAAAAATAATACTAATGTTAATCAAAATACTAACTGAAACATTAATATCAAAAACATCAAAACTCAAAAAAGCTAAGCAACTATCAAGAAATACTATCATCTCCCCCTTATTGCAAACTCTCCCTAAAATACAGTTACAATAGATTAAAAAATACCTATCTCATCTTCTCTTCCCCTTTTTGTCACAAATGATGAATGAAACCTTATCAACAATATATAATAACTCAAAGATGCAGTTGATAGCATGCACAAGTATAATCAATGATCAATAAACTTTCTCACATACTCAGTTCAAGTCTAAATGAAGTAAATTGTATAAGTGACTCATGTGTATAAAATGTCACTAATTCCTTGTAAGTAAGACTCCAACCTTAAGTCTGTGAGAAATGACATGTTAAACATCACTATTAAATAAATTTATTCCCCTAATAATTAAAGTCAAACCAAGAATGCACATTAAGACCTATAAATGAAGCTCATTTTCATATATATTATTCTTTTCTCCCCTGGCTATTAGCATATATACATTTTCACATAATTTTTATTTTTTTTAAGCTTATCATTTTTCTTTTCAAATTTTCACATCTTATTTGCATACTCTTCTCCATTAAGCGACTAAGATGACATTTGTAATGCGTTTTGGACCAATGACACCAAGTTAGTTGACCATAGGACAGTAGGTTATAAGAAACCTCTTGAGCTTAATTGTTCAAGTCAAATAGGATTCGAAGAAGAGTATAAAATGAAACATTTTTTTTAACGTGATAGAGTTTAGGTCTACTAAATTAAGATCAATCTATGTTCAATGTCACCTTGACGATAGATGACAGTAATTCCAAATCTTACACACGCGGTCAAGATTCACTCACAAGATCACAGTGTGTGTAGTGCAGATGGTATATGAAAAAGTATATACTAAGTACTCCACATAAACCTAAATAAAGTGATGTAAGATATGCTATAGCACATCAATCAAACACATACTTGATGACAATACACATGTTCAAGTAAATCATATATCATGATGTGAAATTTTTTATTTTTTATTTTCAAATTTCAATTTATTATTATTTTTTTTAAAAATAAAATAGCTAAAAACAAAAAACAAAAAAAAAAATGATATGTATACAATAATGAATGAATCAAAATTAATAAGTATAAGCATGCATAAAAAACACATAATTAGTTAGGTATACGAATGCTCTTATCTTTAAGAGCACCATCATCAATTTCAAAATTTTTCAACTCACTCTTTCTAACCTAGGCTTGTCTAGTGGAAGACTTATTCCGACTCAACTGTGTCATTAACTTGGTCAAATGACTCATTTGATTAGTAAGGAAGTCAATTCGGCCATCAAAATCCTAATTTCTAATTCTGGTTTCTATTTTCATTCAGAAATTTATGACATCTAGGCCTCATATGTCCTAACTCATCACAATTGAAATAAATAGGGATAAACCTAGGTCCAAAGTCATGTGGTTTATGATATCCATTCCTACGTTGGTAGGTCATACGCTGTTTAGTAGACCTCTATCCTATGATACCATGTTTTTTAGTTCAAGATTAGGAACATACATATGTTGGTTGGTGGCATGGACAAAATTGGTTTTGGAAGTACTAACCTCATTATGATTGGTCTGCTTATGTCCTAGACATCCCCCGTTCCCATCAGGCTTGTTCAATCCTAAAATATAGTCCAGTTTCTGAGATCCACTCAAGAATGCAAGAAGTTGAGACTTGGAATAATCAAGTTCGCTCAGAAGATTCTTAACCTAAATTTCTAAATTATCATTCTCAATGTTTAACTCACTAACTCTCCTAGAGGACTTCTCAAGTTTACATATAAGATCCTTAATCTTAGACTCTAGGGATTGATTTATAATATCTAATTTACTAAGGCACAAGGTAAACTCTTGAAGGTCAGCTACAAGTTTCTTTCTAACTAGCTACAAGTTCATCGACATTCTTAACCACGACTTTATTCACTTTCTTCATCTTAAGACTCTCATCAAATAATTGTTGATAAGCCTCACGAATCTTTTCCTTATCTTCAAAATCTTGTCACCACTATTTACTTCCTCAACCTTCTCATTGTCTTTATCAGATTTACTTCTAATCCTAGTAGTGAAGAGAAGACCACAAACTTCCTATTCTTATCATGAGTGGACTTCTCACTTTGATTATCCGAGCTAGACTTGTCATCAGTGAGAGTTACATTTATAGCTTTACCTTGAATTATTTTACCATTAGGGCACTCATTTCTATAGTGGTCAAAACCTGACACTAATGACATCTCATAGCGTTAGATTTCTTTTTAGACTCACTTAGGTCTCTTCTATGTCTCTCTTTAGTCTTCTATTTTCTAAATATTTTTTTGGAAAATTCTTAACAAAATAGACTATTTTTAATCATTAAGTGATTTGAATTAGAATAATCATGATAATCATCCCTAATAATGTTTAGGGCCAAAGACTTATCTTTTTTAGGTTAAACTAATGTTAATAAGTTATGAGAGATCCAACAAATATTTCAACCTTAATAACATTTATGTCCTTACTATCCTCTATAGCCATGATTTTAGGCATAAATATCTCGGGGGCATAAATATCTCGGGTCAGGATCTCAAGATTTTTTTTATGACATTCTTACGCTCAAGAATTCTCTCGCCTAGGTTAAAGTTAGAATTAATATATCATTCAAGCTCGCATAGAAGTCATCGAAGGTCTCGTCATCCTTCATCCTAATCTCTTCAAATCTAGTGTTCAACATCTGTAACTTAAAATCTTTAACAGCCTAAGTTTCCTCATATGTGGTCTATAAAATATTCTTAATTTCTTTGACAACCTCACACACAGACACACGCCTAAATTCTTCTGATGACACAACTATAAATAAAACATAAAGCCCTTTATTATTCCAATTGAACTCATCTAAATCATTCTTAGACCAAGTTGAAATATTAGTAAGGATAACTATACTTGCAACTATGGTAGATGGGGCGGTCCAACCATTTACTATGCTCAACCAAATAAGCTCATTCATCAATTTCAAGAAGGCTCTGATTCTAACTTTTCAATAGGCATAGTTATTATCATCAAAATATGACGGGATAGACAATAAGGTAATCATCTAGAAAACTAGGGACAGGAATCAATTTTGATCTTTTATTAGTTGAACATTACTAGTTTGATCCTAAAATCACCTAGAGGGAATGAATATGTGAATAACACGGAATTAAAATTATCAACTAAAAGCAACAAGTTACTATTGTTCTAGATGTTTAGTCAATTAAGTTAAGTTATCCTATGTTGAATTGCCACAATAATAAATAAAGCAGTAAATAGCACAAAATTTGTTGATGGTGAAAACTCTTAACTAAAAAAAACTTCGGGACCAAGCTAATAACTTCCAATATAGACAATAAGAGCTTACAATATGATCCAACCTAGAAAACTCACTATATTCGTTGATCTAATTCCTGCAAATTCGAAGACCCATTAGAACGTGTTTCACTCACATTTGCTCCCAATCTTCTAGAATTATCTATCTCATGTGGATCACCAAGAACACTTTGTTCTTGTACTCTTCCTAATCTTGCGGTCCAACCTCCCTCAATCTTCAACAATTTGTGAAAATTATTGAGAAAGTACCTTACTGATTATATCTAGGAAGTAATTGTTTTGGATTATATGAAGTTGATGTTTTTCCCAACTTGTGGTTGAATGATCTCAAGAATCAAATGTTTAATCTCAATACTATGATATGTTCTTGGATCTTAGAATGATGATGTAAGGATGTATAGTAATGATCAACCACCCCCAAAAATGTAATGGACACTGAGTATTTATAATAAAAGGAATTTGAGTAGTATATGATAGATAGAACTCTTTGAAAAACGCGAACTAGGGTTTTTTCAAAAAACACCATCACTCGAGCACCAAGCTAGCGACCGGTGTGTTGCTCGAGCGGTAGGCCAGAGATAGGTGGGCAACAATGGTTCTACTTTTTCCTCTCGAGCATCAGCTAAGCGACATGCTAGCGTAAATTCAACGACTCTTTCTCCTTATTCCATGTTCGAACCTAAAGACTCCTAGTTCATATATACAACCCTTCAAAAGATTCATTGACTTTTACAACTCTTTTATAACAATCATTTTCTTTTATAATAATCATTTTGTCTAAAAAATTGCCAATACAACATAAGTCCTAACACTCATTAGTTCTCCTCTACTAATATCGAAAAGGAGAATTGAATTTGACATAAATTTTATTGGTTTGTCCACAGGAGGAGCTTGTGGATATGGTAACTTGTATGCAACAGGATATGGGACTAGAACAACAGCATTGAGCACTGCATTGTTTAATGATGGAGCAACCTGTGGGCAATGTTACAAGATTATTTGCGATTTTAAAACTGATCCTCAATGGTGCAAGAGAGGAATGTCTGTGACTGTTACGGCGACCAACTTTTGCCCTCCAAACTATGCTCTTCCGAGCGACAATGGAGGGTGGTGCAACCCACCCCGTCAGCATTTCGACATGGCTCAACCCGCTTGGGAAAAGATTGGTGTATACAGAGGAGGAATTGTGCCCGTGCTCTATCAAAGGTCTTTACACTACCCTAAATTGATAACACAAGACTAGAATTTTTGGTCAAATGTTTATTTATTTAAATTTAGTTTTTAACGTACCCAACATAATATTTTATATATGATGTAGGGTTCCGTGCAAGAAGAATGGTGGAGTTAGATTCACGATGAATGGTCGGGATTACTTTGAGCTTGTGATGATCAGCAACGTGGCAAATGCTGGATCCATCCGATCAGTGCAAATCAAAGGGTCAAGGACTAATTGGATGACAATGTCTAGGAATTGGGGTGCCAATTGGCAATCCAATTCTTATCTCAATGGCCAATCTTTGTCCTTCAGAATCATTACTACTGATGGACTAACCAAATCTTTCCTAAATATAGTCCCATCAAATTGGGCTTTTGGTCAAACATTTTCATCCCCAATTCAGTTCTAAGTTGAAGATTGGTTCTCGAGTTTCGGGTTTCGGAGAGGCAGCGGCGTGCTTACTATTTTAACTGAAGCAGCCCGCCGAATGTCTTGCTTTATGCAATATGGATACGGAGTTATTGTGGGAAAGAGTTGGGATTTTCTTGTTCATGGTTGATGGAGCCTGAAACTGAGGACTTGAATTGTATTTAGCAATTGTTTTCAAATTTATCGACAAATACAAATGCACAATAAGAAGCTGGGCAGCTTCAAGAAAGTAGTTTTTCCATTTTTCTTGGACCCTTTTGTATTATGAATACTGCAGTTCTAGTTTCATTTATCATGCAAAGTTTTATGAATCTTTATGTTGGGATTTATTGATATATGCTAACTAGACGTGGACAACAAAAGGTCGAAATTGTCAAAACCTGCTAGCTGAAAGAGATCAATTACATGCATACTCAATATAAAATAATCAATTATAATCAAAATCTTAATCATTACCATGCACGAACTCTAAGAGGCAACCTTACCAAAATTTAGATAAATAAATTTATCTACTTATTTTCTTGATAATAAAATTTAATCCACCTTAAATCACAACATAATCTTCTTGTAACGTAATTCCATTAGTTGTGATAACAATCACCGGACAATACGATTCCGGCATTTGGTGCTTATAAGGAAAAAACCTACACCCAATCTCTCTTTTTAGCCTCTTTCTCTTCGGATGGTGATGTGCTACTACTGATATAAGGTGACATAGCGGAGGCTTATAGAAAAGAACAAAACCTCACTAAGCTCGAACTGGTTCACTTGAAAAATTAAATATCAAGAAAGAGAGAATAATTTGAGAAACTTCTAAAAACTTTTTATTTAATTCAAAAATCAACTGAATGTATAAATTAATTACAATTTGTATTTAAATTTAAAGCAGCAAATAAAATCTGAATAATAACCAACTCATAGAAAACGAATAACTCTAGATTAAGAGTAAAAGATAAATCAAACAATAAACGGAATTTAAATCATAATCTCATTAAAATTAAGAAAATTATCCAGAATAAAAAAACACGTTTTCAGAGCTCAAAACGATGAAATTGGGCGAAACATGATGCACGTCATGGGCAAAGCCCATTTGTTTTGCTCCCTGGGCCATTTCTACTTAAAATAGTCGCAAACACTTCAAATTTTATTATTATTATTTTTTTTTACCTCGATCTAAAAAAAAAAAAAACTTAACGCTCTTCTTTTTGGGAACATGTACTCTTCTTCTTTTTGTATTGCGTCACAAGTTGACAAAACGCCTTATCAAAATTTACAACTAGACCAAGGTTTCCCAATCCACCAATCCCTATTCTTTTCCTAGTTGAGTCCAACTCCAATAGGGTGTTGTCTTTCATAGGAAAATACACGGTTATTCCTGCACACATTTGGGGTGCTCTTGTTAAGAAATATAGTATTAT
>CAIGRH010127677.1:0-21841 GCA_903798295.1 Fraxinus nigra | reverse complement strand
ATAAATGTATTTAAAAAAAAAAAAGCGAGGCCGAAGACAAATACTGGAAAAGAGTTAAACAAGATAAAACACTTATCAATCAAGAAGTTGGTCAATCTTGAAGTTGGATTTCCCTAAAAAGCAGTAATTAAACGAAGAAAGCACGTCAAAAAAATTGGTTCTTTTCTCATAACTAGAAACGAGAAAAGCATAAAAATTATTACCCACCAACACTTTCCTAATTTCAAAATTAAGATCAAGATCCATCATCCATGACGCCCCATTATTTTCAGCATCCAAAAACACACTCAAATCTCTAATTAAGAAAATGCATACAAATAGATAATACACAGTTACACTATAATCATCAAAAACCAAAAAACAAACAATATCCAGATCAAATCAAGAAGGACAAAATAAACATAATGTCCGACTGCTGAGAAGAAGCCGCTTACAGGTAAGCGATGGTATCAAATTATCAAATGATTTAAGTTTATACGGGAGTTGGCGTACTGCTTACCAAATGAAATTGGAATATAAATGGGAAGGATAATGCACAAATGTTGGGTTAACAAAAAATTAATTTGGCTGGACTTGGTTGGTTTGTTTAATTAATTTGCTAATTTGTCTAGAAAAAATTAAAATAATTTAATTAATTCAATATAAAAAAATTTTAAAAAATTATTTAGATTCGGTTCTTATTCGATTCTTCGGCTAGAATTGAGAACCAACCCAAATCCATCGATTCTCAATTCAGATACACGTTCGGGTATTTAACGTATAAAGAATCGCCCAGTTCGGAAGTTTTGTTCAACCCTGGATTTTGTTCGAAGTGCTTGTGTGGCACTGATTTTATCCCTTTTAATATTTTATCTATATTATTGGTTTTTTTTTTAATTTATTTTTCTTTTTAAATAATACTAAATGGGACAGGGTGACCAATATCCATCCCTACACGAACCCGCCCTGTTCCGATTGCACTCCTCTGGTCTCAAGTCGACCAAGTTTTTCACCATCCTAATATGGAGCCGCCATTGGTCAAGTATAACATGTTGTTCAATTGCTCTTGGTCTAACTTAACTCAAACTCAAACCCTCTAAACTCAAGGAATTACATATAGGACGTCAAATAAAACCATCTAACACAAGGAACTGTGTATAAGACCCTTCCTGGAGATTTCCCTGCTACAAAGAAAGACAAAAGGCAGCCATATTTTGGTACCCATAGGTGTATCACAACGAGAAGAAGCTTCTTATATACAATGCTATCTAGTATCTAGGCTCTTGAAAAGCTAGTGAAAGGACTATGTTAAGTGATGGAATATGCAAAGTAGCATACGTATCCATGACCAAATGAGAGACGAGACCAAAAGTAGTCGTGAAAGAGGAGCCTACAAGGGCGGTTATCATGAAAGGGGAACCTACGGGAGCAGACCCATTAAGGGTCCAGTGGATGCAATTGCCCCCACTGGACTTTTAATTTTTTATATTGAAAAAAAAAGCCTACATAATTTTAGCCCACAATTTTTACATAATATCTCGTCCCCATTGGACCATGATTTTGGGTCCGTCCCAGGGAGCCTATTTGGCTTTGACCGGACCTAGAATTGTTTTAATTAATTTTATTATTGCTTATTTCTTCTTTGTCATTTGTATCATCTTGGGTTTATTTCGTTCCATCTATTTAGTTGTTCAGTTTGTGCACGAATGGAGTATTTTTTGTATTGTCTACGTTAGTTGGCATCAGAGAGCACAATTTCTTGAATATGGTGCATGGAAGACACTACAGTACCCAAAGACTATTTTTAATAAAAGTGGAAACGACATTATGTCAATCTTTTAACCCACCCAAAGAAAAAGAAAAAATTAATGTCTTTTTTCATCTCGGCCTTCTAGAAACGTCCTTCCAAAAAATGGTGTGAATTCGACAGAGGAGAAGCAGAAATTTTTAGTCCATAACGGCATATACAGTAACACTTCAATATCTATACATGAACTTAGAGCATGCTCTCAGCTTATTTCTACGAAAGAAGCGAAAACAACCCACTAATTTATACACACCAAAACGACAATGAGAGAGAGAAAGGAAAGTCGGTTTCATTAACGATATCCTTGTAACTCGGTTAACTGAACGCACATCACTTCGGGAACCTTTGACCAAGTTTCATCTTATTCACTTTGAAAGAAGAAAGTGTGCTAGCTATCGTAGAATTAAATAAGAAATGGAATCGTTACAAGCTTCTGCATATGCATCCTACTAGTAAAAGTAAGGGGAAATACCCATTCGGAGGTGGTCGAGTTGATGGAACAGGTGAATGCGAAGACCGAAGGTCACGAGTTCGAATCTCCTGCCAACACTTTCTCGGTCGAGCCCGTCGCACTGGGCTTGTCTAGTGCGATTTATCTCTCTTGTATGGTTTGCGGGCTATTGCACATGGAGCGAGGTTTACGGTTTACCCAGTGTGCACTCACGGATAGCGGCAGTGGGTTCCTACATATTAAAAAAAAAAAAAAGTAAGAGGAAACATATTATTGAAAAAATAAGTATCGCAATATGAAAAATCTAGGCAACATCAAATCTTATTCCCTTCTTTCTTTCAATTCCACTTTCTTTCATTTCACCTAATATCACATTATAGAATAAATCAGGCTATAATTTCATTAAAAGAACTACGAAAGTCAATGTTTTAGAGTACGAATAAGTATATCAAGAGCCAAGAGGACAAGCAGAAACACACATATAAACGGATTTAACCCCATATGTACTGAACATCATCAAGAAGAAAAACAAAAGGTATAGGTAAATGGGTTCAAACACTCAAACCTGCCATTGAGGATAATCCTTCAGGTGGAGGCTTCTGGCCATCTTCAGTTGGGCTATCCATAAAGTGTGAAGGACCACATAAAAGCGCGAAATTAGTTAATATCGCAACTTGGCACTCTTTTCAATGTAATGAACCAAAATGTTTAACAGACATACATAGACTGTTGAAACTGTCTGAAAATAAAACTGTCTGAAAATAAAACTCCACAAATTTTAACAGGAAATCAACCTAAGATAACTAGCATGCAAGAGGTAATTTAGTAATTTGTTTTTCTAAACGTATCAAACACAAAAGGTATAGTCTTGATGATGCTACATTCCATTCCCAATTATGAAAAATATAAACAAGAATCCAATGAACAGAAACTAAAACCAGACACTCCTGGAAAATGAAAATAAATAAATAGAGAATAATACCTCAAAATGTCGGAGAGGAGGGGACTTTGAGCTTTATTCGTAACGGAATTGTACTTTAGTTAATAAGAGACGCTGGCAAATTCATCATTACTACTGGTAGTTAAAGAATAAGAAGAATTGATGTTGAAGAATCTTGAGTCTGTTTGATTGCAAGAATGAAATTTGGATGGAAAGAAAATGAATTTAAGAGAATTGAATTGTCTAGAACTTGTTTTACTGATAATTGTCAATTAATTGTATTTGATTGATATAATTTTCTACCTGAAAAATGTTGAAATTTTGGATATTTTAATATTCGTTTGACTTTGTTTTTCATGAAAATTGTCCATTAAAGGAATTTTTTTTTTTTATATATAATTTGTTTCTATTGCCAAAAAAGGTGAAAAACTATTTTCCCACCAAAGTGGTGGGAAAACTTGAAAATTGTCCAATAAATGGATATAATTTGTAACTATTGGGGGTAAAATTTGTTTCAAAATTTGAGATGGGGCAAAGGAGAGAGGCAATAAACCCCAAATTGGTGAGGATTACGGTGGTAATGATATACCACACAACATTATTCACTAGTTTGGGCCGAAGAGGATGACGTGCTATGTGTGTGGCGTTTTTGACACTACTATTCGTAAGAATTTTTTTTATAAAAATTGTTTGTGAAAAATGCTAATGGTTACTTATCCCTTGAATTTTAACCCCTATTTGGTGCTCATTATTTTTTAAAAAAATGGAGTTTTGAAAGGTAATTCTTGGAGAATGCGCGGTTATGAAGTAAAAAAAGATTGGATTTACTGTAAAATATTTTATTGTGTAAATATATGATTGATAATGATCATGTAGTAAAAAAAAAAAAAAGTTTTAAAACAATAAGCACCAACATGGGCTTATGTTACTGATCGAACTTTTGGAATATGATTTTGTTAGAGAATAAGTGGTTAAAAAATAATGAAAAACTTTAGGTTCGTGTGTAAAATTATTTTATGGAAGAATATGTGATTCAAAATGAATTTTAAAAAATGAGGGGCCAAACGTAGGCTTATTTGGTCTTAAATGGATCCATTTACTTTCTAGTGTCGGATCAAATGTTTAAAAGAATCCTTCGATTTATTTTGACTAATTCGTAGTTGAAATTCTTGTCAATAGATATGTGATACATACAATGAGCAAGAGAATTTTTAATTTTAACTAAAACATTCTGAAACGTCGATCAAATTGAAAGAGGGAAAGAGGGTAAATTTAGGTTATAAATAATAAAGAAATTTCTCGATTCTCGACAAGTAGGGGTTGAGCCAAGAATGAGGGGCATAACTAAATTTAGAACAAATTTTGAAATAAGGTAATAAAATAAAATTTATAAAATGTGTAATATTGAAAGAAACAGAGAAGTATTTATTTGTGATAAACCGTAGCCATTGTACTTCTTTTGAGAAAATACTACTCTCGATTCTTGATTCTTGGCACTGCCACCCTCGACCTATAATTTTCGTGTGAAAATCATCCTTTCAAATGGATTTCGTCTAGTTTATGAGTTAAATGTGTGCTCTTCTCACATGTAACATTTTAGAAGGGAAAAATGCTAGCTGACTATTCAGCCTGGTTCGTGCTAATTTCTTCTTATTATTATTTTTTTTTACGTAGGAACTCGCAGTCGCTACTCGTGAGTGCGCACTAGGTAAACTTTGCTCCATATGCAGTAGCCCGTAAACCACACATGAGAGATAAACCGCACTAGGCAAGCTCGGTGCGACGAGCTCGATCGAAGAAGTGTTGGGAGGGGGTTCTGGTGTGACCCACCCATGTCCCTTAGATCTAAAGAATAATCTCCGAGTTGCTAAGGTCCATTATGCGGTTTCAAGAAGAAAGTAGTAGTCCTAGAAGAACAATGGGTCCGCTTGAAAGTCAAATGTCAAGTTTTTTTAATTGTTTATGCAGATTTGTTCATCAATGAGTAAGAGAAGCCCCGTTTTCACCATCATTCCACTGATGCCTTGCACATTTCCTATTTTCATCATCTCATATTCATTAAGAAAAGCATATTAAATGATATTCAATCAAAATTCCTCCATCTTTGTGACAACATCATTTGTGTGTACTTAAATCAGAATCATGTTCTTATTCCATTATCAAAGTAACACAGTAGTGACTACGTCGTAAAATCGTCTGATATAAATGCCTACAAACTAAAGTTTGAGATATGTAAAATCAGCGGAAACTTTATCTAACGAGACCCAAATTGAGGATGCCCCAAGAAGTGTTAGGCCATGACCTCTCCTTAGCCTTCATCAGTAGAACCCTCGACCAAGCAATCCATCCTTCCCATGACATTCTCTTGTCCCATGGACTCCCCCATTCTACCAGAAGTCTCACCCCTTTCTCAGCCATTTTCTCAGCCTCCTCAAACCTCCCTTCACTCAAATAAATCTGTGCCAAAACCACATGAGGCTCTCCAACAAAAGGGTTTTTCTCTAAAGACTTTAATAACATCTCCTCAGCTCTCTTCAGCTCTGTATTTTTCGACACGCTATGGCAAACAGCTTCCCAGTACAAATCTCGTGCAATAATCTGGTCTTTCGAATCCAAAACTCGCGTGCAGTAATCGAAAACCGGAGGGATAACGAGTTCAATGTCTTCATCTCTATCTTTTAACAACTCATCACCATGTTTTTTTTTCCTTTGTTCAATGAATAATTCTTCTTCCCGGACGATTAGAGTGTAAATTGCACCCATTCTTGAAATGGAGTTGATCCATAAGCCTGGCTTGCCATCACCCGGCCATAGGGTCGAAATATTATTGCCAGAGAACTCGAGTCGACCATCTGAGTTGTCGAATAAAGAGTCCTGAAAACTGAAGAGCTGATCACTGAAATCCCCCATTGTCATCATAAGAAATACTGCAAAAACTCTCCTGGAAAGCAATACATCTTCACCAGTCTTTATGTGTTTCACAGAAATACCTTGAGCAGGCACAAGGGACTGCAATTTTAGCCTCCAGGGTTCTTCATCATTAAACAGATTCTTCTCCTTGGCATTCTTCAAAGAAATCTCAGAAAGTTCAAGGTGTTCAATGAGCTCAGAATCAGTGTATTTGAACAAAAGATCATCATGAATGAGAGACTGGCGTGGAACTATGCAAAACAAGTGAATCAAACGCTCAGCAGCATCACCAACGTGAGCCCGAACCGTGTCTCGGCCAGTCGAGGGATCAAAAATTGCAAGATTTACGTAGGAATTGGAATAGGATGAGTGAAAAAGACCACAGAGACAAACTGATTCAGGTGCCTTCCAAATCTTGAGTATGCGATATAAATCGACAAGGTGATCAAGAAAGCTGCCGTGCTTGTGCCAGCACTCTCCGGCGCCCACGGAACGCAAAACGGATATTAGACCAGGCAGATTCTCGTTGACGGTTCCAAGCTCGCCTATGAGGAAGGGACGGGCCGATTCCAATAGAGTTTGGAAAGAATCACAATTGTGCGATAAGGATTGGGAAGATGGCATGGCTGGAAGTATCTCTACGAAAAAATTCGCCAAAACGCGCAGCGAACACAACAATGGGAATTTATGAATACGTGAAATTCTTGTTTTTATAGGAAAGAAGGGGTGAACAAGGTTGATCTTATCTTTTTTATTGCGAAATTTCTCATCTTATCGGGTGAGAAATTCGGTACGTGTGATTCTGATAGATATCTTTTTTTCGTACATCATTCATATATCTATCAACTTTTAAGGAGGTGTTTGGGAGGGATTAAAATTAAATTTTGTGATAGAAATTTTTGAAATATGTGGTTGAAAAGATGTGGGGTCCATGAAAAATGTGATTAATATTAATTATTTGACTTTGACTTAAATTAAAATCTGATTTTAATACGTACCAAACAAGGCCATAATCTTATATATTTTTAAATTTTAATAGAGATATATTTAGAGTATGATAAACATATAAGAATCGTGGATGAAAAAACGGCTACGTATTTTAACTGTCAAAGGAGATGTTTTTATTTTAATAAATAAAAATTTCATCAATGGTATACGGTTGGTAGGTGTAATTGATAGGTTGCGAATTGATTGACAGCTCAATTCAAGAGTGTTCAACTTGAGTTTTAGCTCTCTCTAGTCCCGTTTGATCCCCATTATTTGTGTGGTGGATATCAATTTGTTGTGAAAAAGATAATAGATCAAGCTACAATATGAAGTAAAGATCATAAGAATAAAAATAATGTGCAGAGAGAGAATGAAGATTTTACTATAATATAGAGAAAGAATACAAAGATTATGTGTCTATAATTTGTTTAACAATTTCTAATTTAATCTAAGTCATAATGAAGAGTCAACTATATATAGGAACAAGTAAGAGACGCTCAAACTCTTATAGTAGAGTTGTAGATGAAATAAAATATCAAAAACATGTGCGATGGATCTGGCATCACGATGCCGGCAATTCTGCCTGCTTTTGGGCGCCCCTTCTCCATCCAAAAAAACCTTCCAAATGTGTTTTCTTCATTCCAAAGTCTTTTTCAAGTCCAATACAAATTCCTACTCTCAATGAACTTTCAAATAGAACTTGAATTAGAATTCGACAAGTAAATTTGAATAAAATTTTACAATTACATTCCAAATAAGATTCTAATTAATGTGCACTTTAATTAAAACTCCAAATTATTTTCAACAAAGAATTCGGGTTACACCCAAATTCTAACAATTTGATATTATAATTTTTGAAATAGTGTTTTTTAGAGAATGTGTGGCTGAAAACAAAGGAAGTTTTTTGAGTTTGTTTAATATCATTTTATTGAAGAATGTATGATAAAAAAAGAAGATAGAGAAAAACGTATAATAAATAATATGTGGGGGCATGTTTGCATTTTATAATATTTTTAGCCAAGCGAATTATGACACAACTAAAATGTGACAACTCATTACATTCATGCTTCTATTTTTAACAAAACGATTGTATTCTTATTTAAATTTGATGCATCATTTTATTGACCCAAGTAGCGGGTTTTACTTAATAGATTAAATTATTTGTACACACAAAGTGTACACCTTGATGAACAATTTGCTATGTATCAAAAATTTAGTAGTCGATTGAAAAGGGTGGTGTCAAGATTAACGTATCAAAATTTGCCAACTCATTTGGGTGCAAATCAACGTATCAATCTTTATATATATAGCATGATCCTTATTTTATTTAATTACAACGGTATTATGATCTCTAGGCAGACTTATTTTGGGGACAGTTGGATGGTAGTGCAAGTGAGGTGAAATGACAATTTACCCCTTGGGAAGTTCCAATGGAAAGAAAACATTGACGCGAACTGTAATTAGTAAGGATACAAAGTGCCAAAACAAATTGATGGCCCACCTTGCTAAAGTAAACAGACTTTGTTGCTAGAATCCAANGTATCAAAAATTTAGTAGTCGATTGAAAAGGGTGGTGTCAAGATTAACGTATCAAAATTTGCCAACTCATTTGGGTGCAAATCAACGTATCAATCTTTATATATATAGCATGATCCTTATTTTATTTAATTACAACGGTATTATGATCTCTAGGCAGACTTATTTTGGGGACAGTTAGATGGTAGTGCAAGTGAGGTGAAATGACAATTTACCCCTTGGGAAGTTCCAATGGAAAGAAAACATTGACGCGAACTGTAATTAGTAAGGATACAAAGTGCCAAAACAAATTGATGGCCCACCTTGCTAAAGTAAACAGACTTTGTTGCTAGAATCCAACTTGTTGGGTCATCAGATATCGGGTTAATTAACTCGATAGTGACTGAACTTTACCGAAAGTTTCCACCAAATTACTGAACTTTCGAAAATTCACCACATTGGTCGCTGAACTTTAAAAATCACATCATTGATCACTGAACTTTGCAAAAGATTTCTAGGGGGTCAATGAACTTTGCAAAAAGTTTCCCAGATAATCACTGGGTTCAGTGACCATTTGGGAAACGTTTTGCAAAGTTGAGTGACCAATGAGGTGATTTTTAAAGTTCAGTGACTAATGAGGTGATTTTTCGAAAATTCAGTGACTAACCACGTAATTTTTAAAGTTCAGGGATCTGGTGAAAATTTTGGCCAAAGTTCAGTGACCATTGGGGTAATTAACCCTCAAGCATCTTCAAAAGACAAGTAAAATGATCAAAACTTAAAATTATATTCTAAAATACTCTTTAAATTAATTTTTTAAAATAGAGTGAATATGACTTTTTTTAAATCAAATTCACTCTTTAAATTTTAAAATTAAATGCATACAAAATATTTCAATTTTTAATGCTCCGTGCATTGACACACGTTACAAAGAAAATTGAAGGAAAATAATATAACAATTTGGAGGGAGGTTGATAAAAATAAAAGATCATTGGAAAAATAATAAATACATATGGAGACTAGAGAGTAGTAAAATTAAGCATTAGAGATATGGAGGCTGCTAAAGTATTTAAAAATTTATAAATCCTCCATAAATTGCAAAATATACTTTTAAAAATAAAGAGTCCTTTGAAAATACTCGTAATTTAAGTTTTTTGAGCATGAAGGAGGATGACTAAAACGACGGCCTGAGCCAATTATTGTGTAAATGAGTCGATTTCATCACAATCCCTCCTAACTTTTCAGGTCAAGATGAGAATGGATGGATGCCACAACTTCTAAGTCAAACTCAACAATAAATTTTAGTCACGCATTTTCTAAGACCACGGCAGTGAATTCAACTACATATTCCATCTACTTTTGATCTAATCCAAACAGGAGCTTAAAATTGTCTTTTATTACAAGGCATAACTTGTATCTATATTGTTCATATCCACACCTCAGCATTTTCTGGTGCATTCGAAGATTCGTGTGTGTGTGTGTGTGTGTGTGTGTGTGTGTGATGGACTGGCCCTCCCAATGAGTTTCAAAGATAACATTTCTATATAAGACATGGGTTATCTATGAACTCCAATTGATTTTTCGAAACCATCAAAGTTCTATTATTTTTTATATGGAAAACTCTAATTGAAGTGAGATTCTTTAGAGGCATAAATCAACCATGGCTAATATAATAAAAATGTAAAAGTCAGACATTTCCCCATTTCATAAGATCTTTGTAAAATGACAGAATCATGTCCTGAAATTAAACCTTAATTGAAGGCGACAACTTCCTGGAGCCTGCCGCTCAAACCAAATTAAAAGTCTGCACGATAAAAGCATATTTCACGGCGTTCCCGCCTCCCGGAGCCTTTTAGAACTGCATCGAAAAGTAAAACATTGTTTCTCGTCACCAGATGCCTGCCCGCCTGCCTTTCAGACCATATTTAAAGTCTTCAAGATAAAAGCATATTTCAAGGCGTGTTCCTGAAGCCGTTCAAACCTGCATCAAAGAAACAAAACATTGTTTCTCGTCACCAAACGAAGCATAAACAAGAATTTGGTTAGTAGATACCAAGGCCAGTAACATTTATCCATTCTCTTTACTTCAGATTCTGTTTCAAGGCTATAGCTAAAGAATTTGATTCAACATTTCTAGATTCAGCCAGCATTTTTCGTAGTTTTACATCTTGGAACTCGAATTAGGACAAATCACATTCTTTTGTTCAATTTTTCCTGATACCGACTCCAAAACTTATAATAGTAATAGAGAGAAACAAAATGGAATACAAACTAGAATATCTTACAAACCCTACAAACTTCTGACTTGCGGGTGGAAGGAAAACATTTTCCATGGAAAATTTTGGCCATCAAACATGGCAAAAGTGGGAATTTTAATTTCAATTCCATTTTTCATGGAAAATAATGGGCTATCAAACAGGCCATTAATATAAACAAACTAAGCCTTATTCCATAAATTCGAGGTCCAATACATGAATTCTTTTTCACTACTTTGTTGGACATGTAGCTGCATCTACTGAAAGATCTGGAGAAATCAAATCTTTGCAATCACATCAGACCAAGTTAATTTAGGTATACTACTAACATGTCTTACTCGGATTGCATCACTGTTATGAGTGGGAGGAGCTTCTTTACGTTCATCCAAGATGCCTTCCAGTCTTTTAAGTCTCCCTTTCCATGCACGAGTTTTATATTCTATACCTAATGCCATTTTATGCAATCATTTCTGACTAGGAATTGGAGCTAATAATGTATCTCACATATACATAGGGGGTTTAGGTTCCACAGCAGTCAGTCCAAGAATCTTAACAAATAATCTGGATTTTGACGGAGAATCTGATGCATAATAACTCACGAACAAAAACAAATCAGAGAAAATCACCTTCCCGACTTTGAAAAATGTCCAGCACCAAGTTCACATTTAAACAGCAGAACATTGTCATCAGTCTTCACATCTCTCAACTTCGCCACGAACTTGGCAGGTTCTGAATACATAACCCGCGTATCTGTCATGGAAAACCAGTACTAAAATTGAACTCCAATTGCTCAAAATTTCTGGTACATAGTCAGAAATGTGCACCCAGAAGATATTCATATAATAGAGGCACAGTAAACACAAAAGAAACTTCAAGATGTCTTTACAAGATATAATGATAAAGGAGTCTAAAGCCCCTATCTTTAACAAGATCTAATATATTCCTACACGAGAATAATCTCTGATAGATTGTCAAAATGTGACTAACTGATATCAATATAATCAAAGCATTGCAAACATGATGAAGAAAACTGAATAACTCTTTCCACTGATTCTTTTGGTTCCTTTGACAGAAATACAATGGGAAGAATTTGCTTTTGTACTTACCATGTAAACCAGCTGTTATAAGAATGGCTGGATAATTTTGGGCTTTAATCTGTTGAATTAAGCCACAGATCAATATACAATCCACAGAATTACTCTTGCCTCAATGAGTATGAGAGCATAGGAAAGAAAACTGATTTGATACTCACATTATCAACAGGAGAATAAGACTTCATGTAGAAATAAAACTCTTCTTCCCGAGGATCACCCCATTCCTGTAGCACCAAAGGAAAACACCTGAGCAAATGTTCTTCTTTTGCAACATATGATAGCTTCAATAAATCAACATTGAATTGGCAGCTGTAAGAAATATAAGAATTTGAAGTAGGGGCCTGGATGGTCTGGACATAAATACAGGAAATTAAATGGCCAGTTGGCAGTGTAGTCATACAGCCAAACGAAGAGCAGTAAATTCAAACTCAACAGTCATTGGGACTGCAACTTGGACCGTTGAGGTCCATTTAGAAAGAGAAGGGAACAGCCAAATAATTGGTTTAGGGGTTTGAAGTTGGACTCAGTTCCAGCATTTCATGTGAAAAAAACCAACAAAATATGTCTAATAATTTAAGTTGCTTAAAATTTCATATTTCCTTTTTGATGCAACTATTACACTGAATAACCCATTTCATTTGGCTTTCAACTGATTCATGAAAAAAATGATTCACACCTGCTAAATTTTAGTGAGATGTTTGGTTAAAACAGTAAAACTGATAAAATATCAAGTTATTAATCAAAAGTTCATAAACAATGTGATGCTTAATAATCGATTATTCAAATAAGCGAAGGCAAATTCGGCCAAAAATAATTCCTTTTAATCTAGTTAGGATGCGAAAAATGGCCAGAAAAGAAGAGTGTATGAACCACAATCACAAAATATTTTAGATTTTAAAATACAACTGAACTATAGGGAAAAGCAAATAAATCTCAACTCAATTTCCTCAAGTCATAGCTAAGGAGATAATACCATCACTGCAAACATGGAATTCATTTCTAGGTTACTGCTACTTGGGTCATTTCTAAATAAGACAATGTTTCTAGACAAAATCATTCAAGGGGAACTCTTTTTTGACAAAACCAGGAAATACATAGCGAGTCCAATCCATGTCATACTTCTCTGAATAGAATAGTTCCATGCAATATGCATATACATAGATTCGTGTCATGTATCATTGTATCAACATCAAAAGACAAAAGTAAATAAAATAAAAACTTCCAGTGCCATCAGTGATTGATGAATTGTTTAATGACACTAATTCATAAACATCACAGTTGTGGGCATAGCATCTCATTCAAAAGGATACCAGATGCTAGAAAAGGACTAGATCACATCGTTGTTGTCGAGAAAATAGATTCAAATTGTGGAAGTTTAATTATCGGCTTCTAAGATCAATTCATTGACAAATTAGAGAGACCGAAGAAAACCAGTCCAATTGAACTTTCTTAGCACTGTAAAATGAATGACTAGTGTCATGACAGGCAAACTGACCTCCCACTCTGAAGTTGTAAGGGGAATAGTCGGATCCAGCATTGTAGTCAAAGCATCAACAAAAGGAACTCCAGCTACAGCAGCCTTAAATAAATCAGGCCTCATGTTAAGAACAGCACCAACTAGCAAGCCCCCTGCACTTCTTCCCTCAATGCAAAGTTTTTCCTTGGAACAATACTTCTTCTCTACCAAATATTCTGCGGAAGCAATGAAATCTGTGAATGTATTCTTCTTCTTCAACAGTTTTCCATTTTCATACCACTGTCTCCCCATTTCACCACCTCCACGAACATGAGCAATGGCATAAATGAAACCCCTATCTAACAAAGACAAACTTGACTCGTCGAAACTTGGATCTATACATATCTGTTCAAAATACGAGAATTAGAAGATTAACCAACTAAATATGTAATTTCAACCATTCATTTTATGACAACAGAAAGACTTGCTCATTCGTGGATGGAACAACAAGGCAGAAATTAACAGAAGTCTGGTCAAACTATAGACTAATTATTGCATGCTGCAGTAGCACTTAAATTTATTGCATCCAATCAGTTATAATCAAAGAGAACATATTCCGATTCATCGATGGCATTATTATACAAAATTAATAAATAAAAGATGAAGTGACAAAAAGAGTAGGAGACTACTGCATGTAGCAGTTAGCTTAATTAATATGGAAAAAACTCCTAACATTATATTTTTTTAATCAATAAAACGATTATTACCTCATAGGAACCATAACCATAGAGAAATAACGGATCTGACCCGTCAAGCTTCACAAGATCCTTTTTGTAGACAATTGATATGGGTATCTGAGTTCCATCTGGAGCAGTAGCCCACTGCCTTTCAGTAATGTAACTTTTTGAATCAAAGCCTCCCAAAACCTGTGTCAGTAAACAAAGAGATATTTCGCTTTATTGTGTAAGCATTAAAAGTCAGGTAAAACAGAAATTGATTGGGCAACCCTTTCGAACAATTATCATACCTTTTCTGGACAAATAATACAGATAACAAGGCAACTATTTTTTTGCCATAAGTTTGGGCATATTGCAAAGGCAACAAGGAACTCAAAACCCCAATCCCTGAAGTTTGGGCCTATTGTCTTCGTGTCCTATTATCATACCAACATGACCTACCAGCCACAAAAAAGCAATCCATAAACAAGCTCATTCCAGTCAGTATCAACCTTCACCAAATTTCCAGATCCCTCAAGTTCCGCCAAACCACGTCAAAGATTCCAACCTACTCAGCAGCAAAAATTACAACCAAACTTCTCATACTCTGACCCCATGCCATGCACCATGACCCCTACATTAGCTGCAACGAGCAATAGTGCATGGTTGATGGATTTATGGCCCACACACTATATGATTCCTCACCTTTCCAAAACTTCTATCAGTTTATGGTGGCCAATGTTAAGACAAGCTACATCTCCAAAGCAAATAAATCTATGGCATCATAGAGTAGGACATCCAGCCTTTTCTATAGTCCCTAAAGTTTTAAAAAAATGTAACTTGAAACGTTCTATGGATTCATGTTTTACGGTTTCATTTTTCCCATCGGTTAGATACAAGTCATAGACTTCCTCATTTACTTCCAAATTCTAAAGCAGTAAAGCCTTTTGAGCATGTTCATTCTGATTTATGGGGTTTTGTCTCAATTGACTTAGTGAAGGGAGTCGATTATATTCTGCTTTTCCATGACTAGAGGAGATTTACTTGGCTATACTCGTTATACAGAAAGGATGACAGGTATTCAACATTTCTCAGATTTAAATAAATGATAAGAGACACAATTTCACAATAAAAGTAAAAAACAGCAAATTGATTAGGAAGGGAAATATAGACGAATTTCTCAGTTGCTATCCAACCACGGCATTAAACACAGAGTTTCATCTCCCAAAACTCCTAAGCAAAGTGGAAGGCTTGCAAGGAAAATAGACATATTGTAGAAGTAGGCTTGACCCTAATAGCGCATGTGGTCTCTCTCTATTTCTGGCCTGATGCCTTCCAACAGCTATGTAACCAATAGGTTACACTGTGTAACACTAAATTTCACACCACCACCATTTTGAACTACTTTACAAAGAATCACCTACCAATATCTCACTCAGAGATTTTTGTGTTCATGCTAACCTGTCCCACGCCAGTACCATGATCACAAACTACAATTTAATTATGTTGAGAGTTGAATGGGTATATCCTGAATTTAGTTCAACAAAAATATAGATTCTATGTGTCTTGCCATGTCATTTTTATTGAAAAAGCCCTTCTCTTCACAGCACAACCTCAAACTCTCATGCCTATTTATGTTAGAGAATATCAGCCAAATCAATTTCATGATGCATATCGAATTCTTCTCAGTTGTAACTATAAGCTGCAACATGTGTTCAACAAGCGCACTAACTGCATCTTGTACTTTCATTGAAGAAATTTATTATATTCATGACATCAACTGATAGAAAGGTGGTCGAATAGGTCAACTGGCAGATGTAGGAACTGGTGAGGGCTAACAGTTCAGTATTCAGGCTGATTTTCAAAGCATTACCTTTACCTCATTTACACAACACAAGAAAATTGCAAAGACTTATGAACTAGAAGGTCAAAAACTTTGAACAACAATAAAAAGTAAATGAAAGTAAGTGACTATGAACGAAACCAAATGTAATGACTCCAAGCATAGACATCTGAGCAATTCCATTTTAAACAGCTCTTTATAATAATTACAAGCACTAACTCACCATTTTGGTCTTCTTGAGAACTGAAACCCCAGAGTTCATATCATAATCATAAACAGAAGGAGGTGTCCTCATCGAGCTATAATGAAACCTTAAAATGTTGGAAGAAAATTCTGACTCGGACATATCCAATGAGTATACAGGATCCACAAAATCAAGAGTCCGACCACCTTCAAGTCTTTCAACTGGTTCTCCAATAGCTGGAAGACGATACATGTTTATTTTTGGCAGACCATCTTCACGCTCAAAGACAACAAGATGATCGCTAAAAAGTTGTATGTCCTGGATTTTTACACTGGATAAAACACCAAACTCACTAACGGGAATTTCTCAAAAGATGTCAACGGACCAAAATATACATAAAAGCAGTGAAGAAGATATATTCCAGTTTTCTAAATTTTTTAGACCATTGAAGAACTGAACTTTCACATATATATTTTTGTCTAAATGGCCCAATTTATTAAATTTTATCAAGCATATAAGTAACTTCATAAAACCGATCAAGTGTTCAAGAAACTCATTGGCGTACAAATTGGTGGTTTTGTTTATTCTTGTATGCTCAGATAATTATCAAATATAGATAAATTGAAAACACAACTAACTATGAGCGCACAACTTAATTAGATATACGGATTCTGGTACAATATAATTGCATCTCAGTATAAGTTGCTTTAGAATCCTGCAATTCTTCCAGTAACCAATTAATGAATAAATATTTACGAAATATATTTTTCTCAAAAGAAAAATCTAGAAAATCGCTGAACCTCAAGAACAAAGATGTCAGCACATCCAACATGCTAATGGCAATCTTCTGGTAGACATGTTCAGTTACTTAGATATTGATTTTCTACCAAACTTTCATTCTTCCTTTTGACTGAATGACGGTTAATCAGATTTTCATAGATCCAATACTTGTAGTCCTTGGTAAGGAAGATGCTTGCACTTATTTTAAGCATAACTGTAGAAAGTAGAAATTTATTTTTTTGCTTGTAATAATAGTCTTTCGGTTTTAAGAAAGTTTTCCTTCTGTTATTTTGATTTTCCAAACAATATTATATCAAGTTCTCCATTATTAAACTTTCTACATACAGATAGGACTACTCTTGTTGAGTGGTTCATACATTTCTTCACGATATTCAATATTATTAAGATTTCTCTCTAATGTTTCCCTCAATAGATTCACCTCGGTTATACAATGATTGGCATCACAACTATGTATTGTTGAGAGTCTACTATCAAGGTAATGACCCAAATTTCTTGTGGGATGAGATTAAGCTAACATTTTGGGAAAATGGATGCAGTAACCTAATATGGAAATTATTGTTTTAAACATCTATTTGAGACTTACACCTTCAAACTATCAAACTAAATATTGTTGTTATCTAGTCTGTTACCTTGGCCGGTGGGTTAGTATAACTCTGGTATCCGATGTATTATCCAGTGGGCAACCAAGTAGTTCAGAATTAAAACATTCATCACTCCTCCTCTTAATGAAGAAATGATTCCCACGATGACTTGCTGAAGTATCAATGCCATCTAATCGTGGTGTCAAAACATTTAGTCCATTTCCAGGCTTCAAAACATCGAGATAAAAGACAAATCTTGTGATTTTACTCTCAGATGCAACAAACAGAAACTTCTTGCTCTCAGAAGCCACGAGATCCAGAGAGAATGTTTCATCCTTTTCATGATAAAGACAAGAATCTAATGCTTGTTCTGTTCCAAGCTTATGTAACCAAACCTGCCGAAGGCAATGGAAAAATAAAAATATCGTTCAGATGATAACAAGCAATGGAAATGGCCAGATTACTTTCTTTTATGTGTAATGCAAATAAATGAATTACTTCCTATGTTTCCGTGCAACAGGACAATTAAGAAGCAAGATCAGGAAGAAAGTAGACACGCTGATATCATTTCTAAGTCTTTCTGCATGCATTCTTCGCCTAAATGGATGATAAAGACTATCATCAAATGCAAGTGGTAACTGTATGCTTGGCATTAACATTCTAAAAGCCTGGAATCCTATTCTATAAAACAAGACAGTTAATAGTTTTTTCCTTCTCCTAGATTTGTTTGTCTAATTTTTAGGACATGGCAAATATACCTTATGTAGTATCAGAGGATATTTAATTTATTTAGTTTCCATTTATATCCTGCATGTAATCTGGGATTTCTTTGATTGTATAGCATCAAATCTTTCCCTGTATATGGTTGTAATATTCTATAAATTAAAAGGCAATACATACGAGAAGATCATTCAGCAAAAACTTGTCATGTAGGACAAGTATCGGAACCAATGACTAACAAGGTGAATCCTTGAGAGTTGGTTGGCTTGCAACCATAGCCAACCACTCAATGGTCTGATAACCCTTCACCTACCCATGGTATGAAAAAACCCTCTTGAAACCATAATTACTAATGACCAAAGAAAGGAGAATATTTTGTGAGCCACTAAGCAGGAAACTCTTCTCAAGAATATGGCCAAGTTCATACTCCATACCTTGTCCGGCCGGAGGATCTCATCCCTAGTGGTGTAAACTAGAGCCTCGTCACCTGCCCATTCTAGATCTGATGTAACTCCAACCAGAGGCATCCCAACTGGTGTTCCAGACTCTATATCAATGACATGAACAGTAAAAATTTCATCTCCTTTAGTGTCTTCGGCATATGCAACAAGTTTATTATTCAGACTGACCTGGAAAAAAAAAAGAGATGAAGTAACAGAGAGAGAGGAACAGTCACACACATGAAGAAAACTCTCTACGACACAAATTTAGTGAAAAAAATAGAACATTAAAAATGTGTATCCAGCAACCTGCACTATTACCCATCTCTTACTACCCAACAGGTCCTGCATCCAACCTGTAACAAATACCTCAACAACCACCGACCTACTTCCACCCAGCCTCCACCCCAACCATGACCCAACCATACAGACCCATAAAATCATAGATTAAACAAACACAAAATAAAGTCACAGATTTACAAAAAGAGACATTCTCACTACACATTCCACACAGTTATTGAATAACACACCCTCAATCATAGAATCTCCATTATTAAAAGAAGAGGAATGATTTAAATTGTATTCTGATGGGATGGGGAAGATGGTTGGCAGTGGTGGACAGTGTGAGGGTTTTTTTCTGACGATGGAACAATTAGTTCTTTTCCATGGGTTTGATTGAAGTATGGTGATGAGTTACTGATTTTACTGTTGGGTGTTGGTGGTGGAGTATTTCTTAGGCAATGGTGGCAGTTGAGTTGGTCAGGTGGGAGATGGATATGAGCTGGTGAGGTGTGGTTTTAATTCTTCTCTTCTTTTTCTTTCCTTCTGTTGGGGGCAAGGAGGGGAAAAGGAGTTGGAAAACAAAATATGAAATTGAAAGTTTGCATTCAGTCTCAGGGTTGATAACCAAATATACAATGATCAGATTCTCCCTCTAGCTACTAGTAACAATCAACTTGACAGTTGATCTTAGAACAAAACAAGATTTTATTTTACTGAACTTTAAAGATATTAATTGTGCTAAAAGTTATTTCTTCTTTCCCATCTTCGACATTATAAAATAATTTCAACTAACTGATTTGTTTCTTTATACCTCTGTCATTTTCTTTTCTTTTATGATTTGTATCCTCTCTTATAAATCAGTGGATATACCACTGCAAAAATGCTAGTTCAAAAGAAAGAAAGAGCCAAAGAGGCGTGCTCTTACTTTAAAAGTGCCAATGATGTAAAATGCATGTTCTTGAGCTTTGATGTTCTCATCCAGGATGACATGCTCCGGGGATGCATCAGATCCAGTTGGCATGGTGTCATGTACAGAAGGCGGAGCACCAATATTAGAAGCAAGACGACGACAATGCTGAACATATTCTTTACCCTCCAAAGTCCTTTTGTAATAGTAATAAGGTCCTCTCCGGATTGGAACAGTTATATCATCTTCTTTAAGCCGTCCTCTCATCTCAACATAAATCTGATCTTCTAAAGGTTTGATACCTGAAATATAAGTGATTCAACAGTTATATAACATTCTAGAGTTCAATTATAAAATTCTTTTGCTATGTATGATTGAGAGTCATCCTATGCTTTGTTGATGGGTTGACGTCCTTTTGGTAACAGAACATCCACAAAAATGTAGAATAGGTATGCCAAAAAAAAAATGATACCACAATTGCTACTTCTGATAAATATTAGAGATCATAGGTAAAACTTCATTCCGAATAGTTGAGCAAAGGATAAAAGATCCTCAGATACCTGGAGTTCTAGCCCAATGTTAGATTAGTGCCTAAAAAACTTGCAAAATAGGGAGAAAGTGAATTAAAAATTAGGAAGAGAGAAAATCCACCAAAAACATCAATGTCTTGTCCCCTTAGGAAACAGAAAATAGGAAATATGAATATGAATACATGCAGTGACTATAATGCAACATAGATATAACAATACGTCAGTTTTCAAAAAATTTATGAATCAGGACATCATGAGATATCAACATAAATGTACAGAAATAAATCAACACAAATTTATGTGCAAATATAGGTTGAATAAAAGCTTGATATTGTACGTAAATGACGACTACAATATATGACCATTACAGAATAAAATTATATAAAAAACATATCAAGTTCTAATTCATTTTTGTAATTAGTTAACCAGCAGAAAAGTAAGAAAGTTTTACTACATTAAGTAAAATGATGTAGTCATTCCATGCTTTAATACTCAAAAAGGTAATATTTCAACAAATAATTAAACGATAGATCAAGTTTTACTCGTTCAAATTATGTTGAATTAGATTCTCTACCTTCCAAAATCCTTATGTTTTATGCACGTATTTGGCACATGAGTTTCTGTGGAAACAGGTCAAAATAATAAAATAACTATATAAATTTCAGACACAGTGTTTTCCAATTTTTTTTTTTCTTATTGTTATTATTTGTCAATTTTCTTCATAAATAGACAGAGTTTTTGTAATGGAGCATGAAATAAAGCATTTTACAGATTCCAGTATAATTATTAATTTAGAGCAATTAATTGTTCACGCAGAATACAGTAAAGCTTTATTTTAATTTATGAATGGAGTTGGAGCATGAAAAATTTTGCATTGATTTAAAACTTCACGACATCACCATTCTGGAAATGGTTTGATGATAAGATCTCTTTTACCAATTCAAGTTTTTAGCTCCTATTTGAGCCCCATTATTTAAAAACTCATTTTTTCCCAAATTCATTTTCAACTACACATTTTAAAATAAAATAATTTGCACGTAAACTCAAAACTTTTCCTAATTTTTAATCATACATTGTCCAAAAAAATACTATTAAAAAACCCTTTTTTTTCTGAAAAAGGGGCTCAAACAAGGGCTTAATGCATCTGTGCTACATGCGAGGCAAAAGTTTCCTCGCGAAAAGGAATAAAATTAAACCCTCGAATACCGAAAAAATTCATGAACAAAAATCAAATATATGCAAAAATTGTAAGCAGTTGAATAATATATTTGAGGAATTTACTTTAAAAGGCCTACATGACAGGCATAATTTAAAAGAAGACCACACATTTACAAATGCCATGAAAATTACTTCATATTTTTAAGAATCTCACATACTCTTTTTTTCCTCCACCATCACCTTCTTCCTCACCCCATACTCCCAACCAGTCCGAGCCCCTCTCCC
>CAIGRH010127669.1:0-19167 GCA_903798295.1 Fraxinus nigra | reverse complement strand
CACACACACACACACACACAACCCTCCTAACCTCTATTTATATTTCGACATTTTCACATTCTCATTCAACTTCCTCTCAGTTATTCTCTCTACAATTTCTTTGAAACCCAAACTCAAAAGTAAATATGTTATTCTTCTTTCACTGCTTTCTTATGTTATGATTATATGTTAACCTGGAACAGTGTTTCTTGAACGCGCGATAAAAATTCTAAAAACCCTTTTTTATGCAGGAAAATGGCTAGAATTGGAATTGTTTTTGCTGGTTTTCTTGCAATGGTTACATCTGTCCATGGTTNCACACACACACACACACACAACCCTCCTAACCTCTATTTATATTTCGACATTTTCACATTCTCATTCAACTTCCTCTCAGTTATTCTCTCTACAATTTCTTTGAAACCCAAACTCAAAAGTAAATATGTTATTCTTCTTTCACTGCTTTCTTATGTTATGATTATATGTTAACCTGGAACAGTGTTTCTTGAACGCGCGATAAAAATTCTAAAAACCCTTTTTTATGCAGGAAAATGGCTAGAATTGGAATTGTTTTTGCTGGTTTTCTTGCAATGGTTACATCTGTCCATGGTTATGGAGGGTGGATTAATGCTCATGCCACCTTCTATGGTGGTAGCGATGCCTCTGGAACAATGGGTATGTTTAGTCGTGTTTAAAAGCTACTTTTTTAAAGTTCTTTTTCGGATGTACTTTTCAACTTCAAATTGGATTGTGACTTGGCAGGTGGAGCTTGTGGTTATGGAAATCTGTACAGCCAAGGGTATGGTACTAGCACTGCAGCTCTGAGTACAGCTCTGTTCAACAATGGGCTGAGCTGTGGATCATGCTATGAAATTAAGTGTGTGAATGATGGGAAATGGTGCTTGCCAGGGTCCATTGTGGTCACAGCCACCAATTTCTGCCCACCAAATAATGCCCTCCCAAATAATGCTGGAGGGTGGTGCAACCCTCCCCTGCACCACTTTGATCTCTCTCAGCCTGTCTTCCAACACATTGCACAATACAGAGCTGGAATTGTCCCTGTTGCTTACAGAAGGTATGTTTAACCAGTCCTTTTAATATAATATTGAACTGCATAGAGTCTAGTTGTAACGACCAGGGTCCCACTTAACGGGTTGTCCCGATCGTTAGATCGACGCGTACTATCCCCACTGTACCAACATGAGTCTTTTCAGCATACTTTGTCATCACTCGCACGTTCCCCGAGAAAACTTTCCAGGGGGTCACCCATCATAGAATTTCTCCAAGCCAAGCACACTTAACTGTGGAGTTTCTAAAGATGGACTTCCGGAAAAGAAGGTGCACCTTGTTAGTATGAGTAGTACCTATCAAATCTCTTAAGCTTTCTTGATCGGGGTATTACACTAGTCGTACTTTACAAATTTTTTCGAGCGTGTAAAAAACCTTATAATCTCTTTCGTGATGGTGAGAAACCTATAACGACAAATAGATGGACGGTTTAAGTGTGAACCACTATAAATCTGTGCGTTCTTTTGTTTATTATTTATCTTGAATTTATGGAAGCCAACCTATATTGTGGGCCCAACAGAAGGAAAAAAAATTCCCTAAAACCCAGAACGGTTAATTTCTGTTTGTCTCTCCAGTTAATACGACCCTCAACATTTCTGCTTATGGTCCCCCAACTTTGTGTATTAATAACATTTACTGCAAAAATTTCTTGTTGGTGCCTTAGTTTGTTGGGCTATGTAGAATCTAGTTATACTTATTTCCTCAAATGCATACTTGTAGGTATATCTTGAGTTCAAGGGTATAAAAGGTATTCCATGTATGTATCAGATTATCGTGATTTCTAGAGTGTGGTTTGGTAGTCCATGCAAGGTGTTAGTGGCGAGTGGATTAGCTTTCACTTTGAAGATCAACTACTATGAACCTGTGTGTTTACTCGTTATGTGATGGGGATTACCGGATTAGGGATTGATCCATAGCATATTTTAGGTGTAATCACTCTTTTTTTACTGTCCAATTAGAACATATCTCAACTCTTCTTTAGGAAACTTACTGTCTTCACTTGAATTTGCAGGGTGCCCTGCAGGAGAAGGGGTGGCATAAGGTTCACCATAAATGGTCACTCCTACTTCAATTTAGTACTCATAACCAATGTTGGTGGTGCTGGCGATGTACATGCAGTGTCCATCAAAGGGTCGAGGACTGGTTGGCAGTCAATGTCAAGAAACTGGGGACAAAATTGGCAAAGCAACTCTTATCTTAACGGCCAAAGCCTCTCGTTTAAGGTCGTCGCTAGTGATGGCAGAAGTATAGTATCCTATAACGTTGCACCCCCGAGTTGGTCTTTTGGACAGACCTACATTGGAGGGGAATTCAATTGAACAGAGTATTAGAAAGTACTCGGTAGTATTATTGTACTGTTGTGAAAGTGTTATACAATATGTATTTGGTTTTAACTAATATGGTCACTAGTATTAGTATTGTGACCTGAGAAGGGCATATATGAAAATGCCATTCTTTTTGTTTTCCATTTTACTCTTCTGCTGCAGAAGGCAGAAAGGTGAAGATGGTACCACCAGCCTTCTAATTGAAGAATAGTATTACAAATATTTTTACTTTTAAGTCGAAATTGGTTCCTACTTCTAGAGGTGGGCGAATTAACCACCTAACCGATCCAAACCATCAAACCAAATCGACACAACTCGAAAATCTCAATTTGGGATTGGATTAAAAAAAAATTGATTTTCAAGAGAAAAATCCTCTTGAACCCGACAAACCGAATCAACCCAAACCAACTCAGGTCGATTTGAGACAATTTATTCATATGCCAACTTGATTTCGGATTGGGTATTAGGGCATTCATCCCGACTCATGTCCACCCCTATCTACTTCAGCTTATTTATATGTACCATTTGTTTCCTTGCTTTTACCCTTCGATTTTTTTTTTTCTTTTCATTACTCTTAATCTTTATGCACTCGGCATTCACAAGAATTTCTTTCGTTTATTCATAATGAATGAAATGGAGTGGCGGAAAATAAATTATGATCACATTATTATTAGGGTTTGTACTAGTATTTTATTTACTACTGATGACTGGCAATAGTAAATAGGTTTTCTGTGTACCAATAATTTTGCTTCAGTTTTTCTTCTCAAAGCTAAGATGAGCCAACTTGTGAGAGCAATAAAGAAGCTAACCTAGAGTACTGATTAGTTCCAACTCCTAAATTCTAATAGAAAAATGTAGTGGTTGGAAAACTGAAAATTGTTTGAAGTTTACAAGCAAATGAGGTTGATACGAGTTCGTATGAATCTCTCGACTATTCGATTAGTTATTGAAAATTCATGTTCGATATGATGTGTTGAAGCGAATATTCAAAGACATAATCATATAAAATGATTTCTGAAATCACCTTGAACGAAGTGTCGAGTCGACCAAATAATAGAGACGAAACCATAAGGAGGGATCACTCTCATGTCATATGGTATAATCTAAGATTAATAACAAAGAAAAGAATATTTATAAATTTAAGATGATTTATTTTTGTGAAAAATATTGAATAATTATCTTGAGAGAAAAAAAAAAAACAATGAGGGGGTATTTATGTAATTTTTAAAATCTACATAAATCTCCCTCAAATTGTTTCAAGAAAATAATAATCCATAATATGTACACCAAAACCTTAAGCTTCCACTTCAGCGATGATCCTTAACCTTAAAATTCCCATTCCATCGAAAACCTATAATCCCCTAAATACGCTAAAACCCCATCTTTCCCTTCCCGCCACAGCCGCCGCTGCCGACTCCGGCCTAAAATTCCGGCAGAAACTTATCTACCTCCAATCCCTCAATGTAAGTCCCACAAAAGCCCTCAATGAAAACCCAAATCTTCGTTCTGCTCCACTCTCCACCCTTTACTCCGTTACACACTGCCTCTCCTCCATGGGCCTGGAAGCAGCTGCCCTCGGCCGCGTCTTGGATATGTACCCCTTGCTCCTCACGTCCGACCCATACTCCGACATTTATCCAATTTTCGATTTCTTATTGAATACGGTTGAAATCCCGTTTCCTGAGATACGGAAATCCATAACTCGGTGCCCCAGGCTGCTTGTTTCGAATCCGGAAACTCAATTAAAACCTACGTTTGAGTTCTTGACGCAATTGGGTTTCACGGGCCCGAATAAATTAACCTCCCAAACAACATTGTTGTTGGTTTCGAGTGTTGAGTTTACACTATTACCAAAGATTGAGTATTTAGTGGAATTAGGGTTTGAGTATGACGAGGTTAGGAATATGGTGTTGAGGTCGCCAGGTTTGTTGACATTTAGCGTAGAGAATAACTATAAGCCGAAAGTGGAGTATTTCTTGAATGAAATGAATAGGGATTTGGAGGAAATAAAGAAGTTTCCCCAATACTTCTCGTATAGTTTGGAGCGAAAAATAAAGCCACGCCACCGGATTTTAATGGAGCTTGGGTTTCCGATGCAGTTATCTGATATGTTGAAGGTCAGTGATGGGGAGTTCCGTGCACGGTTGATTGAGATGCAATTGCAGTTGGTGGAGGATAAGCAGTAGTGGTAGTATTATTTTGTAAGTTTCTCTCATACTTCGTTTTGGGATGAATGGTAGATGAATTTCATGTGTGTTAAAGATGTAGATTTTTGGCCTATGGCCAAATGTACATTCTTAGCTGAAATATTAGTTTTTCTTATAAGACAAGTACTGACTGCCGATTGATTATCTATCTTTTTGTTGCAAACTGTGTTAGTACAATGACTTGAGGTGTGAATTCTGCATTTAGAAATTGAGTTTGAATTGTTTACATTAATTATTTCAGCTCTTATCTACATGAGTTAATCATCATAATCTCTGTGTATACTTGTTCATAATACTGATGTAACGAGTAAATAGGAACATCCATAGCAGCTTGACCCCTCCCACAAAGGGGCAACTAGCTGGAGAAAGAACCCCAAAAGCAATAATTGCAGTCTTCCTTCACACAGCTGATTTCGAGAATGGGATGAATGGATGAAAGATTTGAGTTCCATATAGTTTTTCAAAGCTTCCATTGCACTCGTGCCTTTTAGTCCCTTATTCGAAAGTTCTTCCTCGGGTTTTGACAAGAATAAGAGAACATAATCTGTTCATTTCTCAAGGGTCAAGTGCTCATCATTTTATCTAACATTAACAGTTGAAGAACATATTTAGCATCTAGTATGGATCTTGAAATTCTTCTCTTATTGATAACCTTTCGAATTCTGATGGAGAAAGAAATGATGATTAGGCTCTATATAGCAATGACCTTATCTCTGTCAATTGTGAAGTATTTGTTCAGTGACGTGTATGCCTGAGAAGCTCTAATTCCATGTCATTTCAAAACAACGTTTTATATAGTTAAAATCGACACTTCCTTTGAGAAGAAATACTTCTTGCCTTGCATGCTTGAGGGAGTAAGGCTCATCCCTTTGGAGACGACAAAAGATAGTGCTCACATTTTTGGTGTAATTAGTATTCCTGTTTTAGAGCAAGCGAAGTAGTAACAATGTTATAGTTATAGTAGTAACAATGTTATAGTTGCAAATCAATGTGTTATAGACATGCAAATCCATCCTTTGCTACAATGAAAAAAGGGGGAAATGCTGGGTGTATAAGTATAGGGGTAGAGGTTCACACCCTCTAACATGAGACGTGGGATTCACCTCAAAAAAAGTAAAAAAATAAAATTATCCACCTTGTCAGTTGTCGGAGAACCCCCACCCTATACACCCAGGATTTCCCCGAAAAAAGTAATAAGTTCCATCAATTCATAACACAAATACACAACAGAAAGGACAATGATTCACTATTTGATAGAAAGTATTAGTTTACTGTTAAAAAGTCAAATTTTGAGCAAAATAATTATTGTAACTTTAGCTAGATTTAAACAAATTAATAAAAGTAACAAAAAAAGAGAGAAAAAATCAAGAACAAAAATAAAGAAATAAAAAATAGGAATAATAAAAATTAAAACACACCCGACCCCCTCATCCTAATCCACTTCCACTAGAATGGGTGGGGGAAGGGGGAGAGAAAGATGAAATATTTTTCAATTCTTTTTTTTTTTATGTATATATTTATTTAATTCTTTTGAAGTGAAACTTACTTTTACTATTTGGAAAAAATTAAGGGACTTCATTTGCAATATATTCTAATTTTATGTGTATTGCTTTCTTTTATTTTTGTTTAGAGGGGTAAACCTGTATTTAATAATCAAAATGGATAGAAATACAAGTTTTGCTACATAATGGAAAGTTAAAAGAATGGATTGTGAGATGGAAAGTACATTTGTTATATTTTCTAAAGATCGAAGACAAAAAGTGAAAATTTTCATAATAATAAATAATAACCAGTCCTCTTAAAATTCCCGAAGATGGCAATTCTCTTTCTCCCATTCTTCTCTTCAACAATTTACATCGAAATTTCAAAACTAAGCTGGACTGATCTTCTAACAATTCTCCTAGAAGATTCATTTTATTCGGAGAAACCCAACAAAGTTAACCATTTTCTCAATCAATGCATTAGCTCTTGTTAACAATCTGTTTGATAAATGACACAGAACAATTTACTGAATTTTGCCTGGATTTTGCGTTCCTAAGCATTTTTCTGGGTTGAAGCATTGTTGATGCGTTCATGGCTATGCATAGTTTTACTTCTGGATTCAAATGCAAGACTCGTGGGGTCTGATTTTTGTAACTTCATTAATGATCATCACCATAAGTGAGTATACTAATCATTTCTTTCCTCTTTTTATCTTCAAAACTAATATTTTTCTTCCAAGTATGAGTTTAATGCCAATGTACACCATGGAGTTTCATAATAGAAAACTGGCTCGAACACCTCAAGCATTTAGACGCGATGGTTCAAGGTGGTATCCGAACCTGGTTTCTAGTCCCCACCTCTCATTTATAAAGATATTGCACTTATAAGATTAAAAATTTTCAGCGTGCATACGATGGGAAGTTAGCGAAATTAGCACCTCATAACAAGGCACTTCAATACAATATTGGCGTTTAATTTTGGTTGATTAAAGTTGTATGCTTTGTCTAAATTTAGTTATGAAACCACTGATGATTGAAGCAAAAGCTAATACTAGGACGGAGAGTGCGAAAAATCCGGAATAGAAGACTGAGGAAGAAGGTGACACCTTTTTATCATTGCAAGAAAATTCTTTTCTGATGCTTGAAAAAGTTGTTATTTGACATCCTTGGTTAAGTCATTTTTTCAATGATTTAGAGATGCATATTCGATCTCTATTGACATATCAGAGCCATTGAACTTGACCAGTTTAATGGGACGCCTATAAAACCGAGGCTTTCAGTGTTTTGTTCAGAAAAACAGTTGTATGCTATGCTCGTAGATGATCAAAAATAAGAAGTGCTTGTTTTATGGAAGCACTCTGCAGATATCAATTCGAGAGGACTCGACTTGCACTACTGTTGTAAGTATTCTGTTTCAGATCTTTAAGCCATGATTCCATTTCTTGTTCTTTTGCTTCTCAATTTTATGAACTTGTATCTTCTAATTATGGATATTAATAAAATCAATCTTAGGAAGCAGCTCAACGTGTTGGTGAAGTGCTTGTCAAGACTTGCATGGATCTTAACATCAATGAAATTTCTTGTTATGATCGCAATGGTTTTGCTCATGGAGAACGAATGCAGGCTTTTGATATCGCCATTAGTCGTTCGTCATGGATTCTTGCCACGATAGATTTGCACTTGATTTGATGAAAACTTACTGCAAATGTTGGAGATCCAAAGGTCGCATGGTACTAACACGAAGAGTAAATCTTTTAGTTTCTATACTTGATTTAATTTTTGGGTTGTCGACTGTTGTGATCTTGGATGTTCATTTCGTAGCTTCTTCCTTCATCAATGAGCTATCACGTGATCAGCATTGTAGGTATGAATTGGCAAGGAATACTATGATAATGCATAGAATATTTGTATCAACCCAAGCCTGTGCCCAAGTCGATTTCATGTGTGCTGTCTGCTTTGAGAAAGCATTTGTCCATCTTATCCTTCATGGATTCTATTGCATCCCCAAGAGGCTCACCCAGGGGAAAGGTTTGGGTAAGTAAGTATAGTACAACGGCTTAAGCACAGGCCCCTGGTCGTTACTAATAGCACAAATTTTTAAGAGGAAACTCTCTTTTTCTGCACAAAAAATAGAATGTAATAAACCATGGCTATTGTCCAGCAAAGGTCAATTTGATGGCTCTATACAAAGGCACTTTCCTCTACATATGATAAAAATCCCTCATTGCCATCCAAATTGGACAGCATAACAATTCCTAGTAACTATGCATGTTACTGAGTAATATCCTACTAACATAACCTCGTTAATTTTTCTAAAAGCATGGCATTAATCTACTTTTTTTCTTGGTTTGACGTATTCTGAATCTTTAATATATAGTGTTAATCACCACAGCATTCTGCACTCTGTTTCTCTTGAATCTTTTGCCACAGACAGAGCATCTCTCGGGGACCTTGGTAGTGAGCAACAACATAACTGTTCTTGCAACCCTCGTTAAAAATCCGGTCGTCGCTCTTGTACGTGATGTTTAAGCCTTTCTTCTTCATATCTGCAATCCAGATTCCCATAGCAACGTCTTCTAGCTTGAACATCTGCCAGAATGAGTTGTAACACAATCAGAATAACAGTTATAGAGAGAATATTTGCAAATCTGCATTTTACCTTTAGGCGTCCTTTTCTCTGCTTCCTGTAAATTGCCTTTGCTATATCACTTGAAACAACATAACCCGGACCATGCGCCCAAGGAGGGTAAGTGTCTTCAGGCCATTCCTTAAAATGATTATTGGATAAACAGGGAGTGAGATTCATCACATGCGTTAAAACACACCATTATAATGAATTTGTGTGATAAAGAAATCGACCAATAGCACCAGTAGTACGTTTACAAACTATAAACATGCCAATTATTTCTAATTTCCCAACCTCCCATTCCAAATATATAGCAGGTCCAGGAAAAAAAAACATGTTATTTTGGTGGGGGAGGGGGTTTTCGCACGCTGAGCCCAAAAGAATTCAGGTCAGTCTAGTTGCTCAGATTACTTCGAACCTTGAAAATTTCTCAACTCGAGCGAACCCTAAGTAACCTATCTATTTGATATCCCAGCATGTAGTGTTCAAGTCCCAGAGAAGTTAAAGTTGAGGTAATAATATAGATACTTCATCAAATTCACTTGGTGGCTCAAATACACGACCTTTTTTACTTTTGTATCATCATGTTCCTTTTTGTGTTGACGACAATATTTATTGCAATAAGTCTAGTATTTTGTGTTGTGAACTTCGTGTAAATTGTGAATGTGGAAGTTGTATGGGCATCATAATGTAAAAAGTTCCTTGTAATATTCTCTAATTTTGAAATGCATGACAATTTATTGATGTTTCTCCTGTGATATTCTGATTTTCAATCCCTTACTGTGGGCACTAAATTTTTTTATTTTTTATTTTTTTTTGCGACTGATTAAATTTCAATAACTATAGTAATAATTAATTTGACGGATTACCTCAAGACTAATATACCACTTGCTATCCGGATCCCGGTGGGGGTGGGAATCTGAATTGATAAGACCATAGAGCAAACCACGGGTTGTACTGATCCTTTGTAAAGAAAGCAAGACTTCATCAACACGAACAAATGCATCATCATCTGTTTTCATGACATATTTTGCGGAAATGACCTGCGTCTGTGAAGAGATGATGGTAATCAGCTACATGGGAGGAGTACTACATGAGTTATGAACGGAACAGGACTTTACCCCAAAGATACAGATGGCTATGGTTTTCCATGTAATAAGGCTGTAGTAGTCAACGAACGGCATCAGCTGGATGTCTCCGTATGTCAGTGACTCTTTCCAGAGCTCCTCATTCACCATTTGGTTTTTATGCTACAGGTCACAGATTACATTTCAATTATCTTTACAAACAAATGACTTGGCAAGTTGAATCAACTTTGTAGGGATGATGTAAATTGATTTAGTTTTCACAAAAAAAGTTTAAGAAAATAAAATAAAACTCCATGGAAATGAGTATTCTCGTAGTTTTGTCACAAGAGCATAGCATAGCTACAGGCATAATTTTTATTTTTTAATTTTTTGGTGAATGCACACAGCATAGGTTCATAACATCCCAGTCAAAAATATAATTAGATAAAAAGAAGTCACACTTACCAGACCAACAAAGAAACGAACTGCAACTTGTCCTGACCGGACTGCATCATACTGCATCCATGATCTTCGAACTGCCATTCTACGCTTGAAGTTGTTGGTAGTAGAGAACACACCAATAAAGAGTTCCAGTGGTCTTTTTGGAGGTAGTGGGGTCGCTTTAAGAGCTTCCAAGTCAATTATATGCTCTAGATCCTCTGATGTTGGTAAGCCACTAGCGACAACGGAAATTAAATTTATATCTCCTGAAATCCTTATTTCACTAACAAGCCATGGCTCCAAAGTCTGTACGCACAGATGATATAAGCAACGTAAATTAACTAATATTGGTAAAGAACGTTGGACGAGTATAACTGTATGAGAGAGAGAGAGAGAGAGAGAGAGAGTACTTCACGAAAAGCAAATGAAGTTATGTGCTTTCCATCAACTGCCATCTGTAATCCCTCTGATCCCACTCTGAGTGTAGCAACAAACAGATAATTTTGCTTGAAAGGAAAGGACTTTCTCGGTTTCCCATCCTGAACCATAGAAAACTTTGTAGCTCCATTGGACTGTCGGCTAGCTTTGATAGTTCGGTTATCATCTTTACCCACTATCTCATTGCACTGATCCAGCTCATCCACTGACATAAGAGGAAATAGCATCATCCATCAAATATAAAAATAAATCTCACTGAAGCAAAAAAGACAATCCTATTCTATCCAAATTTGTCAAGGACAGGAAGAAGTGAAAGGCATGTACCTTTCTTGTTTTTTGCAGGGTCAGGAGATGGACATCTCTCCTCTTCGCCCCAGTCATGTGCACCTGTCCAGGAGTTTTGAACAATTACAGGATCCTCGGTTATTTTATCACCATGGAGTCTGACATTATAGTGCAAAATGATAGGAGGGTCGGTTTCATCTGGAAGTGGTTCACCAGTCAAGTCAATCCGAAAATTACCAAGAAGACCGTTTGGAATGCCAATAAATGTAATTGAAGAACCTTGAGTCAAACCGCAAGGAAGCCGCAACTCAAAGCCATTATCATCAAGTTTAGAGGCATTCATTTTACTAAGAAAATGAGGACATTGTTTCTCTTTTCCTCTCTTCAGTACGCTTCCATTAACGTGAAGTTTTTCTTCTTCGTAAGAGGTCATAAGATTGTTCCATGCAACACCAGCTTCCTTAATGGCTTCAAGAGCATTGGGTAACATCTTAGCATGTGTAATCAATTGTTTCAGATGGTTCCATGTGTGCAACGATTTCTGTTCTTCATTCGACAAGTTCCTTTGAGCAAAGAGATCGGAGACTACAGCTTTGGTAGAAATCACTTGGGAAACATTTTCTGGATTGAGAAGTGCAGGTGAAGCACCCTGATTTATCCATTCAAGAGGATTTGTCGTGTTGAAATATGGACTTGTGATGTAACTTTCCTTGATGGGATTTTTAATTGCAAAATACCCAAGAACTAATAACGTTAAGAATGATGTGGCTAGAACACTGCCATACCATTTCTTCATTTCTGTTCATTACTGGTGTGCATCAACACACGCGGACCCAGCTATCATGAAGGTGAACTTGGAAAAACCAGGGCTCATCTGTATGTAATGGTGTCTGCAACGGCAAATGAATGAAGGAAATATGAAAATACAATCGAATATCTTCTAGAGTTGAAAAAACTACTTGGTTTGTCAAAAAAGAAGTGACAAGTCTTGCAATTGCCACCCTGCATTTTTTGCTGTAGCATATGTAGTTAAGACAAAGTTTTGTAATCTAGATCCTCTGGTTATCCATGTAAGGCTTATACTTGGAACTATATTAGTAGGTTAAAACTGAGTTAGTTTCAGTTATCCTAGAACAAAATTTAGAGCTTTTTCCTCCCAAATTGCAAAAAACAAAACAAAAAGAAACAGGAAAAGAATGTAAGAAAACGGTGAAAGTAAAAATGGAAACACCAATAAACATGTTCTTTTTTCGTCCTATTAGAATCTCATAAGCTTCATTAAACATCCATTTCTGAATTGCCAAACTGTTGGATTAACTAGACCTACTCACTCTACTAAATAAATGCAGTAACTATCCATATTAAATGAAATGAAATATTTTTTATTTGAAGCAAAATCTTCTTACTAGTTCGTTGGTGAGACTTCCCTGTTTTATGAAAAATTGAATAAAAACAGAATTCAGATTGCATCCCGAAGTACCTAATTTCACTTAAATCAGATCAGATCAAATCATCTCAAAATTCAATTTTCCAACTCATCAAACAGTGACTAACCAGAAATTCTCATTCAGAGCAAAGAATTTTCTCCTCTCAAAATTTAAGCCTCCATTTCACTACTATTCAACTACTGTAAAACACACGCATACTACACAGATCTAAATGCATTACACAACAGATCAAGCAGAAACTGAAACAAAGTTAGTGATTCGAACTCGTAACGATGCTAGAAGCGAGACTAACTAAAAATACAATACAAATAAAAATTAGGCACACCTTGCAGTATTACATCTGAAGCTTGAATTTGGAGAGAGAGAGAGAGAGAGGAATTCGAAGTGGAACAAAAAACGGTAGAATTCAAGTCTACGCCAAGTGGTAGAATACTATTTGGGTCGTTAATTGAAATCATTAATATCTGAGGGAGGTTGTACAAATGTGTCGGTTCTGTACACTATTCCATAAAGAAATAAATTTGACCAAAGTAGCAGGAAAGCGCGTGCTTTTCGCCGGTATTTTTGACGAAACTTATAAGCCACAGTTTGATTTGGATTTTTTTTTTCCCATAATTTTTTAATAAAAATTGTGAATTACATAAGTTTTTTATTTGGTCACAATTAAAATTTAATAAAAATTTTAAAATTCAAAGTCGACAATTAATTTTAATAGCATATAAAATTCATAATTTTTCAACAACATATTTTATTTTCTTTTTTTTTATCAAAATTTCTTAAAAATTTGATGTTGATCAACACCGACCGGAGGCAAAATGTTTGTCTGGAAATGAATTTACGAAATAATGAATTTTAAGAAATGAGAATAGGGACTTCAAATATTTGTATGTTTAATTTCACAATGGTCATTGAAGTTCATGAAATTTCAAATTGGTTATTAAAGTTTTTATTTTTTTCATACCACTATGGTTAAATAATATTACATAATTAATCATTCCTTCAAGATGTGCTTGGGAGTTTCGGGTTAGTGTTTATGAGCATTTTTTTGAAGCACCGATTTTGGACGTTTATGAGCAGATCAATTTTGAATGGTTTTTAGTAACAGTTCTTAAAACACCCCAACTCATGTTTAGGAGTTCATTATCCAGAAAGATGTTTTGATAAATAAAATTACATATATACCCATGTTATATACATTAATTGCAAAAAATCATTAGTTTACTTCTTTTTATACATTAACTACTAATAGCGGACCTCTCCTTAGATTTGACAGAGTATGCAGAGAAATTGTAAAGCATTTTCTTTTGTCCTGAGATCTCAAAATTACCCTTCTAATTTGTTATACATCAAATTTGCTCCATCACTGTATAGAAAACAGAAATATTAAGATTTAAAATCCAACATTCCACAATATAATATAATATATTATATTATAGAAATTGGAGATAGGTTGAAAGGCGATCGATGGTGAATAACCCAAAAGGGAAGAGTAGAGAAGAAGAACAGAGAACAAATGTTTGGAAGGAATGACGTATAAGATATTTTTTTGGTACGTTTGGTAATGACTATTTTAGAAAGGGTAGACTTGGAAGAGAATTTTAGAAACAGTCAACCCTGCTGATTTGGTGGATTGAGAGAAACGCTCAAAATTGCACTACATAGGTTTTGGTGGGGGCCGCCACTTGTCAATTCAATGAAAAATTTGGTAAAAATTTTTGTACACGTAGCGTAATCCTTACAAATTTTAGTCGAAAAAAAAAATCTAATTGACCAAATAAATCCAAATCCCTTCTTTCTGAAAAAAAAACACACACACACACACACACTACTAATGGAGTGATCTATTGTGTCACATTATTTAACTTTAATGATTATTTTAAAATTTCGCTTGAACTTCATTGACCATTAGTTAAATTAACTCGTTTTTGTTACTGAAAGTTTCCGCGAAAGTTAAAATTAAGCAAATTATTTATTTCCACACTAAATTAAAAGTCAATTTTTTTATTTTTTTTAAGGTGACTTTGTTTTATTTGAAAGTAATATAAAATATGTTTAGAAATAACAAGTTATCAATACACTGTTACATGAATAATTTAGTCCCACTTTTCTCAAATGTCACTTTCTCTAATGAGAGATATATAGGTGCAAAGGTGGTCGATCCGGACATCTCAATAGTCAACTCGGCCACATGTCATATAAAAGGATAGTTATATTCACAAAATATATAACATTTTAGTTATATATATTCAAGGTTTTTAGTTTTTATTCTTTTTCACATTAATATCTATAACTCCTTTTATTATTTTCTTATCTTGAACCTTTCGTTAACTAGCAAATTTTGTTCTTAATTACGATTTTTGTTCAAAAGTATGGTTATCGTTCTTTAAAACGAGGGACGATAATTTAATCTTAATTTTTTAATTTGCTTTTTTAAAGATCTGAGATATAAATAAGTCTTTTTACTTCATCGTAACGAAATTTTTGAATAGAATCTTCATCAAGATAGCTTTATATTAATTTGAGAATAAAAAGGCAATTAAAAAGTTGGGGACATAAATTATAAATAAGAAAAAAATTTAAAACCTTTAAGACGCTTAAAATGTGGTGTCAACTTTCCTACCTTGGATCAGGTTTTGAGTTCAATTGGAAATTATAGTTGACTTGAACCGTCTCGAATCATCCTAGTGGACCCAAAACGTACGTGCATTGATCATAAATGCTGGTTAGATGCTGAACCACCACTAAGGCTAACTTGACATTTTAACGAATATATGAAAAGTCATTTCATGTCAAAAGAATGTGGGCTCAAAATGATATTTACATGCTCAATTCAAATGACAAAATAATTAAGGACCCGTTTGGCATGACTTTTGAAAAGCCAATATGACCTTTTGAGATCCAAAAGTTGCTTTTGGGATCGGGTCGTTTGGCTAATTTTGTGAAAGTGTTTCTGGTAGTTGGAAGAATTTTTAGAGGAAGCTGATCCAATATGATTTTCTCTAAAAGTATTTCCGAAATAGAAATCTCTTTTAAAATTAGTTTTCAATACAAAATATAAGATAACTTCTTTCAAAAACTCTTTTACAAGAAGTAAAAGGAAAATCTAAAGCTATGACAAATGGGTTCTAAAACCGTCATGTGGTTGTGACTCTAAAATCAACATGCTCTCCCAAATTACCAAAACTCATGCTACCTGATAAGATAACCGTTGAAAAATATATGAGTCGATAGCTCGGTGAGTAAAGGATTTCGAAAATAATTATATTTTCTCATTTATATATATTTATCAAAAATTGAATTCACATCACTTAACATTTCACATTATAACATCATATAATAATAATAATAATAATAATAATAATAATAATAATAATCAAAACGTGAAACATTCTTGTAATATTAGAAAATATTAGGGTTGGATAAATTTTTTGAATAGAATCGGACCGAACTGGATCCGAACCGAACTGAACCAAATCGAACTGTTCCTTTTAAGTTAAATATCTGAACGGATATCTGAATCGAGAACCAACGGGTTCGGTTCGGTTCTCGGTTCTAAACCCAGAACTAAAGAACCGAATTTCTCTAATTTTTTTAATTTTTTACCTTAAATAAGTCAAATTATTATTTTTTAAATATATTGTTAACTAATTAATTTAGTTCAAACCAAAAATATGATTTTACTATTTCTAATTTTTAGTCAAGCCCAACTTAATTAAATTGACTTAAATTTTACTCAAATCTTTTATTCTACCGTAGTGTCATTTTTAATGTTATATTATTGTGAACTAACCATATTTCTCTTCCTATGATTTTAACATTCAAATCCATGAAAAACTTAACAAAAAGAGATGCAAAAGATATCACGAGATTGGACTACATTATTTTGTAAGAGTTAAGATTGAATGTGTCATAATCGAATTAATTTAGTGTTGTTGTAATATAAAAAAATTAATTATTATACGGAATTTCGAAACCGAATAGAACCAAATCGAACCGAAATGAACTAAACGAATGGATCCAAACCCAAATGGTTCCATAATTAAATTTATACTCGACGGTTCCATTTATTAAATATCCGAAAATTTCAAGTTTGGTTCGATTCTCTTTAGAACCAAACCGGACCATGCCCACCCCTAGAAAATATCGTCTCGTAGTCATGATATAATCATCCAGGTAAAAGGGACTTTCCATTTTCATTGGGCCTTTGACCACTTACTATGTACCAGATAATCGCGCAATATCAATATTAGTAACCGATAATCAAATGACCAATATAATATCGACATGGTCGAGTTGACAATCCTTCTGTGATCGCTGGAGGTACATCCCCTAACTGCCTCTATGACCATCCAAGAAGTATTCCTCCTGCGATGCCAATAATCACAATATTACAAAGGTACAATCAAGTAGTCAATCCCTCCATGGTTGCCATGCACCTCCTATATTCCTTTGTGATCAACTGGAAGTCTCACTTGCAGCCAACAAATATCACATAAGCATACATCTTTGTCTTAGTAGTGGTCAATAAAACAATTTATAATGAAAATTTATTTTTTCAATTATGTCAATTGTCGTGCATGTTAAATTTCTAACTATGGACATATGCCATGTATGCACGTGTAAATATTCATGAATATCATACTTAATTAGAAAAAAATGATTATTTAACTAACAAGTTGTCCCGACCTCGCTATTTCTAAAAAAAAATGAGACTTTTTTTCATGTTAGTAGCCATTTAATTCAATTCCATAACAAACGAAAAAAATAGAAGACCTTGGCACCTCAACTATTGCTCATTCTTTTCTATTTTTCCATTTTTCCATTTCAGCCTACCAATGAAAAGAAGGCTAAGCAACACAACACCCCCTACCTATTAGTCAAACTGTCGAAAATCTTATCTTTTGGAAATAGCACAAAACATTCTTATTTGAAATGTTTAGTGCGTAATACCTTTATTGTCCATTTTCTCAATAAAAAATTGTGAAATGACGAAAATACTCTCCCTTTTAATAGAACAAAAAGAAAAAATAAAAATATAATTACAATAATGGTTCCAATTTTTTTTTTAAAATTACAAATGAGTCCCAAATAAATAATTAAAATATCAAAACTAATAAATAAATAAATAAAATTCATTTTACCTTCATCTCTCTCTCCCCACCACCACCACCACCACTGCCGCCTTAGAAATGTCGGTCTCAAGTGAACGATCTAAAAAGAAAACCCTCTCCCTTCTCTTTCAGCAAATTCTGACAAGGGAATGAGTTTAGATGGCAATCAGTAAAACACATTTTGTTCAACAGACCTTTGACCAAAACTATAAAAATAAAAGGAACTTTAATTATTTAAAAGTGTCAAAAAACTCCTTTACCCTTATATTGTAAAACAAAAATGAAGAAGGAATTGAGAATTTTTTTCAGTCATTCACGTGTACAGTCTTTTCTTCCTTCAAATTCAAAAACATAAATGGAGCCGCTACCTTTGACAGTTGATAACTCCGGCCAACCACCACCCAAACCGTCGGACATCCATACCACTAGAGAGCCCACATTACCTTCTACAACCCCCACCCAACAACCAGCTTCGAATCCTGCTGAAATCTTCGAAAAATTGAGCCAAAATGGCTTGCCCGCGTTCCAAAAAATGGTCGGAATCTCCAACTCCGACAAAACCCACGTCATGCCCAGCATTCTAGTCGATTAAACACATCAAAGCACCCTTGTACATGGTCACCAAGCACTCTACAATGTACAGAATCAAAATCAGGAAGCCGCTCCAATGAAACTAGCGACACGCGACTTTCAGATCGGGGTGCCCCACTACAAGCACCTAATCTTCATGATGCGTCCAATGAACATATGAGTCTTCCTCAATTTGGCTGGGAACGGGCAGTTTCTTTAGGGACGTTGAACGCATACAGTAACTGGTCTGATCCACCTCCAATTGATGTCAATCCAATGCCCCAATCCACAAATTGCACCCACCAACATTGCACTCAAGTTGCTACGACCATGGGCCATGGATCAATTGATTCATTTCATCAACCAATTAAAAAAATTTGGACTCGGCATCAAGAACTGCCTGACCGCGCGAAAGTTAAATTTTTCCATCAATTCCTAGCTCCAGTGTGGCCCAACATACAAATAAACTTGGGAAAACTCAAATGCAGGCTCAAACAACACTGGGTAGCCCCTCAATTGAAGAAAGTACAGCTCTCATTTGTCAAATTCTGAGGTCAAAGGCAGGTCTTCATACATCGTAGGTTGCTGGATCGTTTTCTTCAAATCAGGGGCAGATTTTTAGCAAATTAACAACACCATTGGATCCAGCAATCCCAAAAACATTAGGATGCACCTCCAATTTGGCCGTTAGTAATGCATTGAATTTTGTACCACAAAACATGAAAATCGAGGATGTTAATCATGCTCTTTGTGGACATAATCTGGCTTACTTAGAATTGGAAATAGAACAGAACAAAAACATAATTGTAATTGCATTAAACTTTCTAAGGAAATAATTGACCATTTGAAGATGAGATTACATATCTAAAAAATTTAATATATCATGTTTTCCCAAACATAGAAACGTATATTGATAATTTACAAACAATGGCAAATCGAGTTATTCCGACGTCTCAAAATGAATGTGTTGATCATATTAATAGAATTTAACTTAATCAAATTCCTGGTCAAATGTACACATATTATAGATTTGATGAGGCAATTGACAAAACAGAAAAGAGTTTACAAGAAGATTTCTTGAATACTTTGACCTCAAATGGAATACCACCACATGAATTGAA
>CAIGRH010127665.1:0-12254 GCA_903798295.1 Fraxinus nigra | reverse complement strand
ATGTTTAAAAGCAAGAATCCTAATATATTTCTCTCCTCTCTCTCGAATGCCGGCTAGAACTTAATCTTAGAATTCAATTTTAATATTTCTATTCCGAATTAAGACCAAAGATTTTATCAAGTTTATAATTCTTTTATGGAGTAAGCTTCATAGATTCTATATTTTTTTTTCTCAAAATTCATAAAATCTACGTTGTGTCAATCCTATGATCTCGCCTAAACGTTCCTCTCTCGAGTGCCGAAACTAACTATTATCGATTCGTTCAATTAGTGGTCAATTCATTGAAAGCATTAATTTCATGACACAATCAAACATATATTGAAAATCAAATAGAAATAATAATGACAAGATCAAATCATAATATTAAGTTTGGCTACATCAAATCCTAGATAAATTGTTTAATTCATGATATAATTCATAAAATCTATACAATCTATATAAGAGAACATAATGAATAATAGAAATATAAACTCTTTTGAAACTTTAGTTGGAATTTCCCTTGATGTTCTTCGCGTCTCCTCTCTTGATCTTGAGTCTTTTGATATTTTGCCCTTTCAATTGTGTATTGAATTTCCCTTGCCTCTTGAACATCTTCCCACCCATAGAATTAGGTTTTAAATGTTGTATTTATAGTATTTTGAAATCTTGGAATGGTTGGAGTCATGTTGGGCCAAGAAAATAGTCAAAAAAAATTCAAAAATCTATTTTTTGCACAGGTGGCCCCTGAGCGTCCATGATTCTATTATTTTCAGCAACGTGGGCTCCGCGGCGCCGATTCCGACGCTACGGCGCCCATCTCAGGGTGGAAAATTACACTGCACATCATTCAATATTTTTATCATAATTTTTTCTTTCAATATCCGATTGAGGCGATTTAAGACGCTTTAGAAAAGATGACTTAAAGAGCTACAACTTTGCTTCAAATATTATTTTCCAATACAAACGTTTTCTATGTCAAAAATGAGTCTCAATATGAGACTACAAATCCAGAGCATAACTTTTTCGGTTGGAAATTTATGTGTGATCATACTTTGATTATATTTGATCCATTTGACTTCTTTCTTCATCCAATGGACTCCTAGCAGTCTTGAATCTTTATTGTGAGGTCTGACACAACTTTGGAGTATTAGCACTTTAGTTCCCGAATTTTGGATCTCTTACAATTTAGCATATTTCTCAAATTTGCCAACTTTTGCTTATTTCCTTCAATTTTATCAACCTATATCACAAAATCAAAACATACATTAAAACATTCTAAAACTCGTTATTTTCCAAATTTTGCCTACTCTTACTTGTTTCCTTCAATTTCATCAACCTATATCACAACATCAAAACATACATTAAAACGTTCTAAAACTGTAGAAATAAGTTAAATATCAAGTTTAGATTATATCTAAAGTATGAGTGAAATACACTCATCGGGAGTACTGATACGAATGGATAAATTTCGTTCAAGTAAATATATGTTTAACATCAATTGGCATATTTAGAATGATATAACCAAATCGAATTACATATACCACTTTATTATGTAGTTCAAAGTTAAGTGAATACATATATTTTCTTTGATCAGAGAAGAAGAGTTTCTTTGTAAAATAAGCTAAGGCTCCGTTTGATTCCCTCTATTTTTCTTGGAAGTTGGAAAACGTTTTTCATTTCCACCTTTTGTGGTGTTTGATAGCAAAAATTTCCCTCGAGATTCGTTTTCCCTCCACACCCTTCACGTGCCTCTTCTCTTGGTTTTGAAAGAAAATGTTTTCTTTTATTTTTGTGATAATTGATTTTTCAACTTTTTTTTTTCTTTTTTGGCAATTGGACAAAATTCTAGACACGATGGTAAATTTTTTTTATCACTTTTATTGATAATTTTCATGCAGAACAAAGCAAAACGAATAGTATTCGGTATGGTAATTTTTTTTATTTTTGGCAATTGGAACAAATTATAGACCCAATTGTAAAACAATTATCACTTTAATGAACAATTTTCATGAAAAATAAAGTTAAACGGACACCAAACTTTCAATATTTTTCAGGTGAAAAATTATATCAATCAAATGTAATTCCTAGTAAAATAAATTCTAGATAATCCAATTCTCTGTAATTCATTTTCTTTCCACCCAAATTCCACATTTGCAATCAAACGGACCCTAACTAGAACTTGTCTTTCTTTGAATGAAAAGAAAAATTATTATTCATATCTCAACTTGCTAGAAATTTGTGTTGGTAATGTATTATAAAACAAAGAAAAAATAAAAATAAAAGAAAGAGAATAAAGAGAGTCAAAACTCAAGCATATATCTTATTGATAACAATTATTAGGATTGCAAACATATAATAATCATTCACAAACAATAACTATCTCATACTTGGTGGAGATTAAAATTATAGTTTCAGTAGATTTTGAAAAAAAAAAGTTGATGAAATGTTTGTTTTAAAAGTTGTAGGACCCATGAAATATGTGGTTAAAATTAATTCTTCACTTCACTTTGCTTAAATTAAAATTAAAATTTTAATTGATACTGACTTAATTTATAACAATAGATACCAATTTTTTTAATTTTTTTTTTCGAAAGCAAAAAGTATAATCAAATGCCCTGCTAGCTCACTTAGGCCACGTTTGATAGTCACGATTTTTCATTATTTTCCAACTTTTGCATCTGTTTGATAGCAAAATTTTCTCCGAAAACTTTTCCCACATTTCCACATGTTTCCAGCTTTTGGAGGAAAACCTTTTTGTTTTTGTTTTGGCTGAAATTGATTTTCTAGGTTCTTAGGCGTTTTTTTTTTAGCAATTGGAAAAAATTCCATCAACAATAGTCAAAAAGTTTTTTCCATTTAATGGATAAATTCTATGCAAAACAAAGCCAAACAAATGGTATTAGGTATGATAATTTAAAAAAAAAAAAAAATTGATAACTGGAACAAATTCTAGATTTAATGGTGGAAAAAATTATCACTTTCATGTACAATTTTCATAACAAATGAAGTCAAGCGGAACCAAACTTTCAACATTTTTCAAGTGAAAACTTATACCAATCAAACACAGTTAATTAAAATTCCCTATAAAACAATTACTAAACAATTCAATTTCATGTAAAACATTTTCTGTTCACTAATTTTTCACTTTTACAATCAAACGGACCCTTAGAGTTAAACAACTCACCTTGAGGAGGATAAGAAAGCCTTCTCTTATTGATTTACGTTTGTTCCAATATGCTTGTATTAATGAAACATTTAACAAATTAAAATAAATTTTACTACATGTACGTCAAAATTTATATAATGGATTACATAATGATACATATCACTCTATTATTTGTCAATTTAAAATACAATCAACTTTTCATTCAATCTGTTCCCCTCACATCATATATGTAATTTATTATGTACATTTTCTATGTACAAGTAGCAAAATTCAATTAAAATTTAGTTGTTAAGGTGACTAAGTTTAAAGTTTTGTGGCCATTAGTGAAATTAAGGCCTCTGCCCGTCGCAGACCCTAAAAATAGCTCAGTTCCTCAAATGCCCTCAATCCCGCAACCCTCAATCCTCTGTTCCACCTATTTTAATTTTTTCTTTGGTTAAAAATTTGAGTTCAATCCTCAAAATAGGTGGTGGTTTTTCTCGCTGGGTCGCCTACTGATCATCTGGCGGGCAGATCTACTGTCTCAGTTTCTTGCTTGTGATTTTCCCGGGACGACTAATTCGTGATTCATTTTAGAATTTAGTGGATGAAGGGCTGTATGGGAGTGCTGAAGAGTCTTCTTAAAGAGAGGAAGTTTTGAGTCCAGGTAATACTTGCAAGTTCTGATCATTTTTACGTTTCAACCTGCAAATGTAAACTGACTGTTGATTGTAAATGCAATTGAGCCTTTTTTTATATAGAAAAAGAAAGAAACATGAACAATTGGTACATGCAAAATTGTGGCATCTTAATCCAAAATGAGGACTAATTAATTGGAGAAGGCATTGGCTGTACACCTCTGCCTAACTATTTTGAAAATTTATATGGGGTTTATTTGATTATATGTAAAAATGCTGGAATTTTTATGCTTAATTGTTATTAAAGGGAACATTAAGCTTTTCTTTATCTGCTCGAGTTCATTAACAATTTGAAGGTTCTTGTTCTGGATTAAGGGTTGTGAAATTGTTGGAGCAGTACAGTGAATAACTCCTCGGAGAGGATAGGTTCTGATTATTGTAGATTTCTTGAACTCATTTTCAAACACACATTTTCACAAATAAAATATTTTGTTCGTAAACTCAAAAAATTTTCCTACTTTTTAATCACACATTCTCAAAAAATTCACTACTACAAAAATCATTTTCTGTAAAAATGGGGCTCCAACATAATCTAAATCACATGTTCATGAACTGTCGAAATTAAACCTTGCACTCGAGAAGTTGAGGAAACACATGTAGAGTTCCCCAACATTCTTAGGTCCACAAAAAATAAAAATAATTGTTCTTTGTTATTGTTGGAAGTATTGTTGCATTAACAAAATTCAAAATATATGCATATTTGGATACATTTCATCCTTAATTCAGGTACTTGACTCAACTGAGAAATGAATCAAGTTTAATTCTATTCATTTAACTAATTTTCAAATCTAAATTAACTAATTCTCTACAAAGATTCTAGTAATTTTCTGAATTTAGTTACCATCGTGATAGAGTGTATGTATATATTTTGATTTATTTACTTTCGCCTGGGAATCTGAAAATTCTGGACTCGCTGGACTGAAAGGAGGAGGCAAACAATTCGATTGGAATTTGGCTAGAATAATAGAGCATGAGGATAGTGGGATTGACTGGAGGCATCGGATCAGGGAAGAGCACAGTCTCCAATCTTTTTAAAGCCCACGGTATTCCAGTTGTTGATGCTGACGTCATTGCTCGAGTAGGATTTCAGTCTTTTCACTTTATTTATTTCCACTTTGTACAATTCAGAAAACCTTGTTTATGCTTCTTTTCTTTAACTGAAAGTATTTGTTTTGTGAATTATAGAATGTATTGAAGAAAGGCACGGGTGGATGGAGAAAAGTAGTGGCTGCATTTGGGGATGATATTTTATGTGATAATGGAGAGGTGGATCGCCCAAGGCTTGGGCAAATTGTCTTCTCCGATCCTGACAAGCGCCAGCTTCTTAATAGGTAACACTCTTTGTGCACTGTTAACGATGCAGGTAGTCTTTGACTTATATATGTAGTGTTCTTTACTGTTTAATCGGTTGAATGTTGGGTAAGAATTTGGTAACGACTGCCTTTTCAGTGAAATTTTGTCTAGAAATAGTTGGTATTATAATTGGTAGTCAGTGATCTTTGATCTCTATACTGCGTAGTTTAAAATATAAAGCTTCAGGTAAGTTGTTCAAGTGATTAGGGTAGCCTAAAAAGTCTGTCTGTGCCATTTGAACTTACTTTTCTGGCATTTTGAAACTGAAATTTGCTGCTTGTGAAGATTACTTTTTGACCGATTCATATGAAATATGTTGATCTGGGGCAGTGTTGAACTCCAGTCAACAACAGAATGTTTCTGGTGAACTGTAACCATAATGGAAATCAAATGTATAAATTTTAATGTGTACATGTATGGTGTATATGTAAGTTATTGATTGGGCAGTATTGTCTTCTGATATAGGCTTTTCAAAGGAAATTGTAGTTGGAATTAGATGACTGGGTGGAATAAATATGGATTGGTTGTTCTGGTAGGTAACCTAACATGCCTTATCGCGCAATATAGATTTTGAATTTTTCACGCGCTTCTTTAAGTTGAGAGAAATTTGACGCACATGTAGATGTATTTGGCATGATATTTGCTTAAATTCCATCTCCAGGCTGGTGGAGTATTATTCTAGTGACCCGGGTAGCAAATTAAGTTTACTGCAATATGAGTCAATTTTCCTGGCATTCTAAAAGACTAACTGATACGTTGTTTTTATTATATTACATGTCTGATTAATTCATGAAAATTATGCTGACATAATGTGTTTAGATAACATTATTTCTGATTTTTCGGAGTTTTTATTAGTCTTGACAAATTTTAACAGGAAAATTGTGATATTTAGATTCACATAAGTGGACCTTTTTCTTTTTTCTTTGGATAAAACTAAACTTCATATCTTCTCTTATGAATCACATACTGGTTTTGGTGACTGTCGACTTTACTTGATCTATTACTTCAATAAAATTATTAATGATTTTGGTTTATAAACTCGTCAAATTTCTAAGATTCTGATCGAGCTGTCTCAGGTTCATTTGAATGGAACTTCTGATTCTTCGAATTAGAAACTCAGTTAATTATTAGCCATTATCTGTCCTCACACTTTGTGTGGTTATAAGATAGCCCATAAGCTCCACCAAAACATGCTTGATAAGAGAGAATTTATCTCCTGTATTTTGAGGGTAAAATTATTGATCTAAATTTTGTTAGACCAATTATGTCCAACAAACTGTATTGCAAACTGAGGTTCGTGGTCTTGCTGCAATTTTCGGATACCTTGAGTGCATGATGAAGAAATGGCTGTACGATTGCTAGAATTGAAGTTGTGAAAGAATAATGTTTAATCCCGAGTCGGTCGTAAGACTCTAGTTATTAAATATATCAAACACTTGAATCCTTTTTATTTCCCATTAAAATCCTAGCTATTCTTAACATGCATAGGAAAATATCAGTGCTATTATGTCTGCTTGATATTCATCCACAGGTCAAATCGCATATGAAATTACTAATCATTGGGGTCTCAAATGATGGATGCGCGAGCAAAAAACAAAGCAGAAACAATTATTTCTGTGGAACTCAAATTTACTTTCACTATTAGATAGGTCGAAGCTTAAACTGGTCAATTTTTGTACAGATTGCTTGCACCTTATATTTCGTCTGGAATTTTCCTCGAAGTGTTGAATCTATGGATGAAGGGATGTAAAATTATCGTTCTTGACGTGCCTCTACTGTTTGAGGCCAAGATGGACAAGTGGACGAAGCCCATTATTGTAGTTTGGGTTGATTCTCAGACTCAACTTCAGCGACTTATGGCCAGAGATGGAACAACGGAGGAAGAGGCGAAAAACAGGATTAATGCTCAGATGTCTCTGGATCTAAAAAAAACCAAGGCAGATATTGTGATTGATAACACAGGATCATTGGACGATTTGAACGATCGCTTCAGTGAGGTACTAATACATGTCAAAAAACCTTTGACATGGCGTGAATTTGGGGTTTCTAGGGACGGAGTTATCTTAGGTTTTGTTTCTCTTCTGTTCAGCGTCATCGTATGCAGGAAAATCTTGTAATCGAATAATCTTTTCTACAGTGACGACGACGACGACGATTATGGCTGAATTCAAACTGTGATAAATTCTCAAATGCATCAATAATATACATGACTGCTACTGTTTTATTTATTTATTTAAGGTAAAAAATATGCAATGCATTTATACATAACCCTTTCCTAGTTACATTAAGAGGAGATTATTCTGAGTTGGCTCCACGTTCTTTGTCAATCTGATCGATATCAACTTGTCCATTTGTAAACCAATATTTAAAAAATTAAATATTATAATTATAGCAGAAATTATATTTAAATATCTCAAATCAAACATCTCTAATTATTTAAACCATGCAATCAGTCTTCGAAAATGTCAACTGTTTCCGTAGGTTTTGAAAGGTTCAGCATCGAGGATTTCAACTTCTTTACAGCAATATAATAAGACCACAGGCTGCAGCCAGTTAGTTTAAATATTGTATTATTGTACATAAATCTTATAATAATCGAGTCAAAAATTAGGACAACTACTCTGTTGAACGTTGTTTCCATATCTAAAATGAACAAATTGTGCATTTTTTTCACCAATTTTCACTTTTTCCAAACAAATTTATCGATTCAAAATGGATTTTAATACATCAATTTTAAAACAAAAAATGTCGTGTTTGAAAGTCTTCTAAAATCATTCTATCCATATCACAGTCAGTCAACATTAGAAATCTCAACTAATTTTGTCACGCATTTTTTTAAAATTTGATTTTTGACCTCAAGCCATCTCGATTGATTCTACTCTAGAAAAATCTTTCGATCGCCGTGAAGTGTAATATCGAAATTTGATAGAGATTAGATTATTAAAAAAATAAGGAATTAACAAGTGGAGTGGCAATTTAGAAAATTCATAGAATATCAGTACTAATTTCATAATCTCTTGCCAACCCGCTCTATTTACTGCCAATTCTCGCGAGAGAACAGAGACCATTGGCAAACAACAATGCCTAATTCTCTCTTTCGACACTTCATAATCTCAGCCGTGCTGATGGTGGCTCTGCTTATCTCCGCCGCTAACGCCGGCGGCGACGAGTTCAGCTGGATGCCAGTGAAACCACAGTGCAATGGATCCATAGCAGATTGCATTGACGCCGAAGGTGAATTCGAAATGGATTCCGAAAGCAATCGGCGCATTCTAGCAACCACCAAGTACATTAGCTATGGCGCGCTGCAAGCCAATAATGTACCATGCTCGAGGAGAGGCGCGTCGTACTACAACTGCCGTCCTGGTGCCCAAGCTAACCCCTACACCCGGGGGTGCTCCGCCATCACGCGGTGCAGGAGCTAGTTTTCCGTCAATTTTAATATATACATTTGTATGTATAACTGTGTGACTGAGTTTATAATAATTGGTGTTTTTGTGTTGAAATATCTGATTTATATACACAAGTTTATTGAAATTCCCAAATATATTCCATCATGGTTTGTGCCTTGAGGTCTGTTAGTTATATTTTAAATTTAATTTGATCTTTTGATTAGTTATTCATAGGTAATATTCCATCATGGCTGAAAAATATATATTTGTTGATATATTGGGATTTTTCCCCTTATTTTGATCTTTTGTAGTTTCTTAGAAATAATTAAAACAGAGTAACAAAAGAATTCATGTTGTAAGTTGCAACTAATTGAAAGTAGAAATGTAGGTTGTCTTATTGGATTACTCATTCACGTCCTTAAATAAACATAGTAAACCATCCCTCTCTCCACACCAGCTCTAGACGTGCACCCTCAACCGAACTCCCTCGTCACCACATCAATAGTCAAACAACCCTCCGAAAAAACTAGGTCTGGTCTATATACCGAAATAGTGATTTCCATTAACTAGTTATTCGTCCGTGTCTTTGAATTGACATAATAGACCACCTCTCTATACTAACACTAGATGTGCACCCACTGCTGGGGGTGAGCATTTTTTTGGGGAACTGGTGGAATTGGACCGGAACCAAATAGAATCAGTCGGTTCGATTCCCGTTCCTCAACTAAATGGGTCGATTTTGGGACTATATATCGAAAACTGATCAGTTATAGTTCGGTTCTCAGTACTGCCTTGAAAATCAATAGTAAATTTGGTTATTTCGAATTTCTCCTTTTGTTTGCACTAAAATGTACTAGATTTTTGAACATTAGACCCCAAAACTATCTCATGTTAAAAAATTCGATTTTCTATACGCTTCTTCTACTTTCCTTTAATGGGTGATCGAAATTCAAATCTAAATAATTTTATAAATATTTCACAAAATCATAGTTTTAATGCAACACAATTGGAAAAATATATTTTTAGTTCAATATTTCATAAGAACTCAAATTTCTTATTATTTTCAGAGTGACTGGCCATTAAGAATCATGATCTTTGAGAATTACTAAAGATAATCAGGCTATTGTTTTATGAATTTTTCAAAAAATTAATTTTCGATCAAGATTTTACCATTAATAGTTTATCATTTTTTTCACTTTTATAAGTTGATCTTGAGCTTTGAAGTGAGTTTTTGTTTGTTGTCTTGATCAATTGATTTTTGTATTATTAGATTACAAGAATAACAAGTGATTTCATACTCTATTTTGTCTATTTTCAATTTGACAAGTAATTTCATAGTTTGTTTTTATAATCTTTTTTAATATAAAGAATTGTATCGGATCGAATCGAAACTGGTTGGTTCAGTTCCGGTACTAGTTTCGATTCGATTCTATAATTGGATATGAAATCAATGGTTCCATTTCTAAGTTTTCCATTGGTACTCGGCTCGGTTCGATTCCCTTCAAAACTCTTCAAAATCAGATCGAATCAGACCGCGCCTACTCCTAAATCCTCTCATCATGAGAAATGATTAGATGAACATCAATTTGAAAATTCGAGTTTTCACAACAGTTAAAACCATCTTTTTAACACCAATAAATCGCATAGTGAAAAATTAAAAACTTTAATATATTTGCTATAGAGTACTTTTACTTTATTGATATTAACTTTGACGAAAAACAGATGAAACAACTTAGGTTTGTTGAAAGAATAGAACTCTTCGATGAGGTCAGTGATTATGTGTTCCAGCTAATATATTCTGCTTCTTTTTTTGTCATAATACAATGCAATCGAGTAAATTATACCATGTCCGAGTCCAGCTGATCTCTTTAGCACCAAATCAATAAGAAAATAAATATATATTATAATTTATTCAAAAGAAGAAGATCCCATCGGCCAGCTGTAATAAGGACAAAAATAGTTGAGTTAATAATGGGATATACAAATCTGACAAATTATTAATAGTGTAATATTGTCGAGCAAGGGTGAACATGTAGGAATAGGATATCCTTCAAGAAATTAAAATTTTAATTTCCAACGTGGGCAGAAACCTTATTTGTAATAAAATAATGATACGTTGGCTACCCAATGCTGATAAAATGCAGCTCCCATATATTGATTTAGCATATGTTATCTACAAGATGGTTATTAAATCCCTCTAGGTCGAAGTATCAAGATGGTCGGTCCATTTTGTTTAAGAACAATGATCTACTTATCACAAATGCGACTCCTTTAGTTTTGTACTAACTTGCAGTTGGCGACGCAAGCTAAATATAAGTGCGGGTGAAATGGTTGTTGTATACTAAACAAAAAACAAAGTTGAATCCGCAAGAGCGTGATTAAACACTATAAATATGGGTGGAAATGTAGTATGTAAACTACAAACGAAAACCAAAAACCAAGAAGGGAAAAAGAAGAAGAACAATTCTAGACAAGTGATTTNCCCTCTAGGTCGAAGTATCAAGATGGTCGGTCCATTTTGTTTAAGAACAATGATCTACTTATCACAAATGCGACTCCTTTAGTTTTGTACTAACTTGCAGTTGGCGACGCAAGCTAAATATAAGTGCGGGTGAAATGGTTGTTGTATACTAAACAAAAAACAAAGTTGAATCCGCAAGAGCGTGATTAAACACTATAAATATGGGTGGAAATGTAGTATGTAAACTACAAACGAAAACCAAAAACCAAGAAGGGAAAAAGAAGAAGAACAATTCTAGACAAGTGATTTCACTCTTTCCTTAAAACATAATTACCCCACAACGGTGCTCATAGTTCACGACACTTGTCTCCCGAGGTACAACGTATTCAACTTGTGGTATAAGCACTTTAAACCACAAATTACAGCGAACTTTCGACAGAGTTTCTCTCTACAAAGAAGAAAAAGGTTTTGAATGAATTTGGAAGTGATTTGCAAGAGTTTTTATGCAATGCTTAATGCACATATGGTATGTGATGCCTAATGGATGTCCAAGGGTCCTATATATAGAGGATGATGGATTGTGAATGAAGCGTCGCGTCTCAAACTCATCAACTCTTGCCAAAGGTCACACCATTCACTGTCGCTAGCCTATCGCCATGACCTCGCTCGAGCAATAAAAACAGTGACTTTGTTCCTAACTTATCGTTCGAGCGACAGTCCAACATCAGACTAGCAACACACTTAGGTGAATTTCAGGCAGTTTTCTCTATTTTCTTTCCAACTTTGGATCGTAATTTTTCATTCATCTAGAATTAGTTTTGAGATTTCAAATATACCACGACGATCTACTCGATGAGTAGAACAAGTTAGTCATTTACATTTGTAATAACCATTAGATCAAGTTCGAATATTTGATCGAAGTTAACACAAAATTCATTTTTCCAAGGTTTTGGTTTTGACACTTAACCAAAATCTCAATCTTCTAAACCAATTTCCAACAATCCATCACATGAATGAAAATTCGAACATGTATATACAATGCAAAATAATGATGCATTGTAGGGAGAGAGAGAGAGAGCCGAAAAATACTGCATCGGGTAAGTAGGGATGACAATTCGAATTGTGAAAACCGAAAATCGTGATTAACCGAACCGATGGTGCAATGGGACGGTTAAGGTTTTGATTTTAATGAACCGCTTCATTTAAGGGTGTGTATGGTATTTAGA
>CAIGRH010127640.1:0-13326 GCA_903798295.1 Fraxinus nigra | reverse complement strand
AAAACATCAAAGAGCCAAATCAAACACTGAATTGTTTTCTTCACTTGGATTTGCCGCAAGATTGTTTCGTCAACTGTGCTGCATTAAGGATCAATGAAGAACTCAAGAACAAGGAGTTCCTTGGGAAGTCTACATGAGATAAAGTGCGTAAAGAGTCATGATTGGAGATTGTGTGCTCATTCTAGGAGGACTGCTTTACAAAGAAGAGCCGGGATTGGTGTTGGTGTACACATTCCAGGAGGGTTGCTTTACACTTCAGATGTGAGATTAGAAAGCTTGTGTCGTCAACTTGGCTGGTGGTCTGTAAGTTAATTGACAGTTTAGTGGATCTTTGACTGGCAAAGCGCTCGGAGTTTTTCCCATGTTGGGTTTCTCCGTGAACAATTTTGGTGTTGTTTATTGCTTTTTTTTTTATTTTGATTTAACTGCGGTTTTTTAAGATATGCTAATTTGAATTGTTTGAATAATCACTTACACATAATTAACTTGTGACTTCTTGCTTGTTAATTAAATTGATAATTCTGCATTTATACCTAATCACCCTCCGTCTAGGTGTAGTTGGGTCGAATCTCGCGTTTCTCTCATAGAACTCGATTATGTTGAACTATTTCTTTGGTTGTTTTGAACACCTATATTTTTTGAAAAATGAGTTTTTTGACTTTAAAAATGGAAAATTATATTCACATGATACATTGTTAAATGCATCTTTCTATTACAATGAAGACCTCACATCTTTACTCATTCTCGTACTTATATCCCCAATATTTTTTGTCGCATTATTCTCAAATTTTTATAAATTAGTACATATGACAGTTTTTATGAAAAAAAATCATTAGGAAGGCGTAGAAGGACTTATTTGTGCTTCATATTTTTAAATAAGAAGAAAACTAGAGAAACTTTACCTCTCATTTCCAAGAACACTAAATGAATATATTGAAAGAACAAAAATTATCATTAGAGACAAGTTGTGCAATTTAATTTAATGTTAAAGGTAATAATATAATGAAAAATGTTGGAAGAATAATTGAAAAAATAATCCAAAGTGTTGGAGACTATTATTGCTATTAGAACATCGTGCGGTTAACAAAAACTGTAGTTTAGATATAATTATTCACTAAAATGTCGAAACCAAAGATGGAATATTAAACCTATGCTATTAAATAGGGAAAATTACATATATACAATGCTAGATAGAAAATTTTAAAAATATCAAAATAATAATAATAATAATATTTGAAAATTACTTGAACGTAAAGTGATCATTTTTATGGAAGCTTTCCTTCCTAAGAACCAATGCAATTGTTTCTTTTGTTCAATATGACTCCAAAATACTGTCTCCACTTCAAATTTCTTATAACCTGCATCAATTCATGGTACCAATATCAGTAATCTTCTGTACCAATCTATAGTAATAATTCCAAGGATTCGACAATAATGGACAGAAAAAAAAAAAAAAGACAATCTGCATTTAAAATGTGTACTAAATAAAAAGACTATTTGTAGTTACGAAATTACAGTTAAATTTAGTATTAACAAGTACTGTTAGGAAAAAAAAAAAGGTACACAATCTGCAACATCAACAAATAACTTTCAAAAAGGGATGTATTATCTTTAGTGAAAGTATAGGATTTTGATAAACATTGTGGTTTGAGCAAAAATTGGAATATAATGTAATAGGCTTCACTTTAGGATTTTGATTATTATGAGAACAGTTTTAAAATAAAATGTATTAAAAGAGTGGAATAAATTAATGTTAGTAATTAGTGCAAAATTAATAATTTTTCTACTATTACAAAGAACATTAAAATCTTGTTTTATTAAAATGTATTAGCGTGCCTAATTATCACTGTTAAATTTAGTTTGGACAAGAATGTTTGGTTTAGTCTACTACGAGTAGGGACATTAAAGCAAGGCTATTAACCTGTGAGTTGTGCATACTTTGCTGGGCATAATCTATATCAGACTTGAACATACAAATGTTTTATAAGTGTTGTGAAAGTGATATTTAAGCCTCCATTTACCATTTTTATGTAAATATGAAAGAAATGCAAATCCCTGAAAATAAATATTAATTATTATACATACATGTAAATAATAAAATACATACTTGAAAGTGAATATTAGAATTACAACTAAATGCATAAATGAAAATAAATGGAAAATACGATATATGAATTACTGTAAATGTTAATTAATTTAAAATTAATACCAAAGAATATATACGTGACAATGGAAATATTAAATTATTTTAATTTAATTTTCAATTAAGTGAAAGTAGATGCTAATCAGCATACATGAACGTGAATAATAAGCTGCATTCTTGAATGTGAAATTTTAATTAATATTAATTAAAAAAATGTGAATGTTAATTAATGAAGAATTAATTATAGTATTTATTATAGTTTGTAAATGAAATAAATATCAAAAAACGAAAAGTAAAATATTATTGAAATAATTGAATTGTGGTAGGGTTATAATCGTCAAAAAAATATTCTCACTTAATGTGATATTTAATATATTGTAGATTGTGTGGTTAAAAATTAGGAAAAATTTATATAAAAAGTGAAAATGTTTTTTTTTTTTTGTTGAGAATGTGATTGAAAACGAGTGTGAGGAAAATTGATTTTACAAAAATCATTCATTGAACACCTCATGTAAAAAACTGTTTGATTTTAATACAAATAGCGTAATTTCGTTCATATACTTAATTGCCTACATACATACAGTATGCTACAATGAAACTGAAAAATATTGCATTGTCTACATTTCAAAATATCAAAATCATCATATTAATTGAAAAATAGTTGAATGTAGAGCGATCATTTTTACGAAAAATAGTTTATTTCCACCTACGACACACACTGAATTCCCACATTGGTGGCTCTTCTCTTTCTGCCTACGCAAGCAACCACTGAATTCGAATAGGCTCTTCTCGTTTTCATATAAATAAATACATACACATGCTCGAACTTTGTTATGAGATGGAGATATGTCATTTTGCTTATTGGTTAATATATGAATCTAAATTATCTTAAGTCGAGTCTTGCATGGATCAAAGAGTGTGCTAACAATATACCCTTCAAAACTTAAGCATGTGAACTCACATACTTAACAATCAAAACTAACAGAAAGAACTAATTGCATACCTAAACGTGCAAATTGGGAATATGTTGCCATAAATATTGGATGTGAACCACATATATAGCAGTTAACACTACGGGTTGAAGATGAATGATGCAACTTTGCTGAATATCGAATGCTAAACATGAAGAATTAAAGTAAAATAGTTCAATTTAATTTCAAATCGTCTTTAAATTATCGAAATCCAAGTGTGATCATAGAGATGGTTTCAGTACGGGCAGGTAGTTTTTGGTTACAAGTTACAACCCTAGTTATAAGTAGAGGTGTCAATTTCCCTGCTCATCTGAGACGTACTTTGTTGGTCAAATTTACTATTGTATTAATTTTCTTTCAGTCAAAATCCATTTATTAATTAGGCGCAGTCTCTGTGCTTTTCACGGATCAAGCCGCTTCAAACATGCAGCTCGGTCCAATATGACACCACGGAAACAAGGAAGAGTTGGCAGCCAAAATTCATGCTACTGTGATTCTCTTACTGGCTAGATCTGTTTTACTAGATCGAGAACGAAAAAAATAAGTTGATTAAATGCAAGTCGAGACTAGTGTAATATTTGAGTGTGAAAATAAGTTTAAACTGTTGTACACTTTATTTTTCCCTTTTTCTTTCATTGAGCAAGCACAATTATATATGGTAAATTCAATAGAAGATGCATAAATTACGAAATTGCAAAGCGTGGACTTTAATTTGTTATTACTATTTTATTTTATTTTTATCTATTTTACTAACTACAATAGAAACAAAAAATAGAATAGTCTCATTAGAAATGAGTCGAAAAAAATAGGCAATGAGAAGTATGAAAGATGACTTAATAGTTAATACAATACTATGTGTAGCCAAAAGTAATTAATTTCGTGTCATTGTTGCTCATTTTAAGTTATTCTTCAGTTCACACATGAAATCATGAAATTTGAATTAAAAATCCTATCGTATTCAATATCTTATTTTTTGTATAAAGCTGCCAATTCAAGTTAATATTAAGTTAAAGTCCGTAAATTTTCAAATATTTTGATAAAAGAATTCTTAAAAGTTTTGGAAAGGTTTTCTTAAAGTTTCTGAATTTCGTAAAAAGTAATATAAAATAAGAATTTTCTTTTACGGTTCTGAAAATATTTCCTAGAGTTACATGAGATATACGGCTTCCTAAATGGAAAAGTTGACATTTTAACAACTTCCCTGCAACTTGTGCCACGATATTATTACCCGATGCAACAATTTCTACCCACAATTCTTCTTATAAAAACCAATAATACAACTCTTAGTCCATCACTTGCCATAGTTGATTCTTCAAAAATATCAAAATAAACCATGAAGAACCAAATTAGCAAATCCATTAACATTCTTGCTTCAATTCTTGCCTTGCTTTTTTTGTTTGGTGCAAAATCGGTCAATGTTCAAGCAGCTGGTAATGCAAGAAACATATTCCAACCATAGATACGTACATGAATTGATGAATATGTATACGCATGTTCGCATTTTTTTTTCAATTTCTTTAGCTTTATTTTTGTGCAGAGGATGATAGAAAATTTGATTATATAAGGGGAAGCCCAAAGGGTCCTGAAAAATGGGGAGATTTGAAGCCAGAATGGGCAGAATGCAAGAATGGAAGCATGCAGTCTCCCATTGATTTGTCACTTGCTAGAGTCAGATTTATGTCACAGCCAGAAAGGACGACTTATAAGCCTTTCAATGCCACTCTAAAAAATAGTGGTTATGATATATCGGTAAGGATAAACTGCTCTCACTTTCCAAAATTAGGGGAACTATATGTAAAATATATATCTTTCTTGATTGATTCGATTCAATAAAAAAATTCAAATTTTATCTAGGTTTTTGGAATACACTGTTTTTAACTATAATCGGACTAATCTCGCACTTTGTTCCTGTGTATCCAAATGAATATAGTATTGGGGGATAAAATTAGTTGGAGTGATTATGTGTAATGCATCTATTAAATAACATATAAATATGGATATTGATCCTCGCAATGTGATTCGCAAAACTATCCCACTATGTGCGAAGCATAGAGCGACACACGAGGGAAACGCACGCAAGGAAGGTTCGCATAAGGCTAGCAAACCCTTTTCCCATTGAGGCTAGCTACAGACTTTTAATAAAAAATACACGCAGACAAGTAAAACAAACATGATAATCTTAACATAATCAGTTTTGAGATATCCAATAAGAAGCCGCCATTTTTCACATTCCTAAATGACCGAAATACCCCAAAGCTTTAAGTGAAATTTATAAATATTCCCTCCTTTGAAGAGAAAACCGTGCAATTCAAATATTTCCCTCTAAAATAGCTATTTCCCCCTCTTACTCCATGTTTTAGCAACGAAACTAGAGCGGTTAGGAGGAGAAAATCATAGTTAGGTGAGAGGATATGTTGATTCGATTTTCACCATCAACTATAGCTATTAACAAGTGTTTCAAAGATATGTTTATATAACGTAGTTCAATATGTAACTCTCCAAATCCCTCTACACGCAGGTTCAATGGAAAGGTGATGCAGGATCAAGATTCATTAATGGCATGGAGTACCGTCTTCAAGAAGTCCATTGGCACACTCCTTCTGAGCACACTATTAACGGTAGAAGGTATTTGCATGCACCTCATCTGCTTTTATTTTTTGTTTTGTTTTGTTTTGTTCTTTTCTTTTCTTTTTCTATTTCCAGCTTAGAGTATTGTATGCTTAAAGTATAAAAAATTTCTTTATTAGGTACGACATGGAACTGCACATGGTACACGAAAGCCCCGACGTAAATGTGCAAAACAGGACTGCTGTTGTTGGTGTCTTGTACCAGATTGGCCATCCTGATCCATTTCTCTCCATGGTAAATATTTCGAAAAAAAACTTGATAAAATCCAAGATAATTCTACTTAGCAAAAATTTCTCCACTACCAGTGAACTCAATATTATTTCTTTTTTGCTGTCAAAACGTATTTTACCAAATAGTGTACTTGGCTTAATACGTATATATCAAAGAAAGTGGAAAAAGGTGACAACGTTCGATTGTGTGCAATACTCTTTAAGGGTGTTCATTTAATGAAAAGGGTCTCGTATACAGTTCTAAGAGATCATAACTAACAACCCATATTACCAATTTAACTCCTAGACAAATCTAAATACAGTCATTAATTAAATTGATTTCACCTTTTGTTATTCCTTTGCAGTTAAATGCAAGTATATCATCCTTGATTGATAAGAAGGATGAAGAGGTCAATTTGGGAGTAATTAATCCAAATGATATTCAATCAGGAAGTGCAAGTTATTATAGATACATGGGATCACTTACTACACCTCCTTGTACTGAAGGAGTTATTTGGACTGTTAATACTAAGGTATGGCCTTAATTAAAGGCTGAATAAATTCCACAATTAGTAATTAATTCCTTAATTAATACGTGTTCTTAATTATTCATATATCTGAACTGCTTTTAGGTGAAGACTGTTTCAAGTAGTCAAATCAATTTGCTCAAAGAAGCAGTCCTCTATGTAAGTTATTTCATATTGTCACTTAATTGGGCCAAAAAACATCATTAGTCAAACCAATTTTCTTTGTAATTGTCTTGATTAATTTCATTTTTTACAGTATGCTGAAGAAAATTCCAGGCCATTGCAACCACGTAACAGTCGAGATATTTTCCTCTACTTCTCCAGAATTTGAACACTGGCATTCACAAATTTGCATCCTTGGACCCGTATCAGATATAAATATTATACAGAATAACAGAGTCAGGAGTTACGTCCAGTAGCTAAGACTAAACTAATAATGATGTCCATATACGCTGTACTGAATAATGGAGCTAATATTGCATCCAGTGAGAGCAATGCTTCAAGTAATAATAAAAAGTATGAAATAAGGTAATAATACAATAATAATTTAAATGTTATAATGTTTTATAATTGTTTGTTATGTTTTTTATACTTTGAAGATGTTGTATAATTACATCATTTTAAATTTTATGAAATAGGGTTTAAGATATAGTAGGGGAAGCCATAGTCGTCCTTGAAACATATTTCGATAAATCATTTCTTTCTTATTTATACATTAAAAAGTTTTATAAAATTATAAAGAAAGACAAGAATAAGAGAGAAAAGTAGAGAGAGCAAAATTTCAAGTATATATTTATTATAAGAATAACACCTACCTATAGGGTTTTGGTAGGAGTTACAACATGAATATAATACAATTCTTTAGAGTAACTAAAATTTATTTAAGTATATTGATAAGACTAAATAACCATTTATATTTATCTCATAAATTTATAACGCTCCGCCTTTGAACACTATTTGCACAATAATTGATTCGTTAAAAATTTAGTTTGACCAAAACTTAGTAGGATAAAAATATCAAGTGAAGGAAGAAAATATAAATAAATATAACAAAATTACATTAATAAAATGTCGTCTCGTTAAAACCTTAACAAGAAAACCAACGAAATGAAACTTAAGTGAAGGAAAAAGAATACAATTATTCCCGTGATTTAAATAAATAAAAATCCTCTTATCAAGTCATTCATGTCTTATATGCCGATACCTTCAATATCACAATTATGATGAAATATGTTTCGTGTTGGCTTGTTATAGCATTCAGGCTAGATCGTCTTCTAATAATCTTTGGTGATGTGGTAACATGATGATTCGATAAGAAATAATCTTCTTATTATTCTCTTTAGGAGTCACGTACAGATTTTTGTAACATATAAGAGTATGATTTTGAGAAAAAATGCCTTGTAGATTATGAATATTCGTTACACAAAGAATATGTTTAATTGAGATTTTATTAGGAAAAAACAATGTGGGAAAACTCCTAATCTAGTGGGGAAAAAAAATGGAAGAAGATCATTATTCTTTTGAGTTTTCCTACTGCGGGAGCCCACTCCTTCTTATGGTGACCTAAAAGATTTGTCTAGCCTCATATTGTCCAAAATGATCGTTACGTTTGTCTAAAAGATAAATCTAAAAATTAAAAAATAAATAAATATTTAGTGTCTCATCGTTTATAACATGGTTGAGTTGGCGACATTATCTGATGAGAACAGTTTATTTGGCCAAAGAAAAATAAAAACTTCATCTCTTTCCTCTCAGGCTGCTTGCTAGTTTTTTTCTAATGGTTTTGACAGTTTTTTAGGTGGTATTGTTTATGCGATGTGAAAATCTGTACTTGTTAGTTTTTGTAGCGTTGAAACTGAGTGATTTATGCAACCTCCCAAAACCAATTCAGTTTAATTTTTGTTGTATTTCTCAACCCACCAAATCGATGATATTTTATTGTTTTTAAAATTTTCTTCCAATCTTACACTCTAAAATAGCTATTTTCAAATCTACCATAAAAAGGAATGAAGCTTGGACAAAGAGAGAACAAATTCGTGTTTGAATAAATCCTTCTCTTTAAACACTTCAAAATGCTATGCTTCTTTTAAGAGCCTGCATGGGAGTTTTGGGGTACTAGTTATGGGGATTATAAAATTATCAATTTTCGTCATTTAGGAGGGACCCATTTTGTGTGATTTTAGTTGTGGTTTTTAAAACAAACCAACTCATTTTTAGAATTATCAGATAATTTTGCATTTCGAAATTCTTTTTTACGTTATGTGATTTTTGCTTACAAGTAACTTTTATATTTTATAAGTGAATTTTCATCTTACTAATAGCATTTGCATATTATAAACAATTTTTTTTACAAAAAATTGAATTTTATCTTATAAATATCTTTTTACTTATAATGTCCCAAAAAATAAATCTTGAATAGTGTTTTAACCCTATTTCAACAATACATTTCTCAAAAAAAATAAAAATATTACAAGCGAACCCAAAACTTTTCATTATTTTGTAATAACTTATTTTCCATCAATACACTGTTCAAAAATACATATTGTTTTTTTACCAAAATGGAGCTCGTAATTTTTTATTATAAAGTAATATTTTATTTACATGTTATTTTTAACAAAATATGTATATTTAAAATAATTATTCTATAAATGGTAACATTGAACAAGATTTTGAGAAACAACCAAAACTCTTAATTTTGTGGGTCAAGAAATATGATCAAAATTACACTACATCGATTTTGGATGGTTATTAAACCACCCAAAATCAGTGCCAAAAAAATAAAAAAATAAAAAAGAAAAGAAAAGAAGAAGAAGAACAAACACCAATTTTCACAACTTCTCATAAATGACAAAACCCAAAAAATATAAAAAACTCTTAAAACGTAATCTTCATATGTTACGTCACAAACTCTTTTCTTTTGTCTTTCTTCAAATTCTCTTTATTCTCTTATCTCTATTTAATGTCATCAATTTGGACATTGATTTGTGCACAATAATGTACAAATAGCATTACTCTTTTTTATTATCTCTATTTTCTCAATAGGATGAACGACCTCTTTTTTATTTTTCACACACACACACACACACATATATAATTTTACATTTAGAAAAGTTTCACTAGCTATTGCTTGGTCAAAATAATATTTTGAATAGTGAGTTTTAGAAGAATTTGTAGTTAAAAAGTAGAAGACAGCTGCTAATCATATGGCTCCAAGTCTTTATACTACTCCACCTGTTATTAGTAATATTGTCCACATATTAGGGTGGATACTCAGGGTTCTCATGTTATTACATCTGCTGATCATTTAGAAGTTCAATCTCGGGACCCCATCAAGTGCTCCTATGATGGTTAGTTCTACATATTTTGATTCTCTCCTGGTGGATATGTTAGAGAGGCCACAGGGTTATATGGAGCCATATGTTACGGTTATCTTTGTACGTTGTTAGTAGAATATGGAGGCTTTTTTGATGTTTTTCTCATGTTGAAGCTCATCAATAGGATTCATGTCGTCGATTTTCTACTGACGACTTGGCAGGTATGGCATGTAGGACACATGATGATGGTTTTGTCCCAGTTGGTCGGGAAATAAATTCAAAAGCTACTGATACTTCATCTCCTAGGATGGTGACTAGGAGTCGGTCACAAGATACCTCTTTACGCACAAGATGGTGACCAGAAGTCGGTTAGGGATACCTCTTCACGCGCTTCCAGATGAGTACCGTCGTATGGAATGCAAGAGGTGTACCTAGTGTAGCTACTCATCCGCACCTTAAGAAACTTATACAGCTTCATGAGATTTATCTCTTGGTTATATTGAAGCCTTTTGTTCTTCAGCATAGATTTACATATATTCGAAGATATCTACGCTTTGACGCGGGAGTTTAGAATGTGTCGAACAAGATTTGATTTTTTTGAAACATTTTTTTGGAATGCAGGGACTAGCGTTACTGTTATTGTTGAGCATCCCCAATTCCTTCACGTTAGATTTGAGGATCCCACCCTAGCGCTTCCCATCTATTTGAATCATATCTATTCTTCATGTGATGTAGATAGACTTCCCTTTAGCGAATAGACTTTGAGACGACTTTAATTTTATTTGAGGATCCCAGACTAGCGCTTCCCATCTATTTGAATCATATCTAAGCTTCATGTGATGTAGATAGACTTCACTTTAGCGAATAGACTTTGAGACGACTATATTTTTAGAAGAAAGATAATATTAAAAGAGAGATGTTTTATATTTTTGGTGCCATGTGATATATTTCTTCAGATGCAGCCTGAGTTCTCTGTTTCGGTCCATTTATTTGATGGAATTTTGAATTTTTTCCTTAATTTGTGAAATTGATATGAAAGTAGTAAAATTAATTAATGTTATTAAATAGTGCAAATTAATAATTTCAATACTATTCCAAACAACAGTAAAATTGTGCATTCTTAAAATGTAAGGGTACCTAACTATATTACACTGTTAGCATTACTTCCGATAAGAATGTTTGGTTTAGTCTATTAGGAGTAGGGAGTAGGTTATTAACCTGTGAGTTGTGTAATATGCATGTAGCAAAATCGTACTTTGTAGGGCCTACTTCACTCTTTTGTGGGAAAGATTTTTTGGAAAATAATTTCTTTTTTCAAAAATGGGTGGTTAAAAAATGAGAGAAAAATTATGGGGAAAATTGAAAAATTATTTTTTGAGAAATTTCTGGTTGAAATTGAGTGTCACGGACATATATATTTTAAAAATTTACCCCCAAAACACTCTATTTAGCAAACTGATTGATTTTAATATGAATAGCAGAATTTTGTTGATATCACTTTAGAAGCAATAAGGTGTGAAGATAAGGATTGAATGCAAAATATTTAAATTATAGAAATACAAATTGTGGTCTAAAGACATAATTAGAACCAAGCCTTGAAATCGATAGATTATTTTTCAAATTTATTCAACGAGTTCTGAATTGTAAAAGGATATTTTTGTATTAGAAAAAATGTATTTGAAAACAATTGATATCACAAATAATATTATTTAGTAAGAGTACTTATCTTGCGATATTCAACCATATCTTTTGTGATCTTCACCTTTCCGGTATGTAATAGATCTCTTTCTATAACATGTCATCTTGAATATTAATCGTATGCTCCTGAGGTACCTAGATAGAATAACTTGTCCATTACAACTCATTGGATTGCTTGACTTCTAACAACTCTTGAACTCGAAATTGGGCTTAAATTATTCATAATCATATTTCACAAGTGAGCCATATTATATAATTAATTGTGTGTCGCCATAAAGATGGAGCCCTCTATACATTGTCCTTTTTTTTTTTGGGTCATGTAAGATACTCAAAGTCCCTTCCATGTTGCGTTGAAAATGAAATTTTTTAAACACTAATTCTTATGTAGCACAAATTTTTAAGGAATTCACAATTGTATAGAGTTCGGGAGTGAAAAGGTTTATGTTTTGGGGACATATTGATGAGTAAGTTTTAATTGAAATCTATTTGACATTTTATTAAAATACTAAGCATAAGATTGTAAATAAAAATGATTAAATCTAGCTCGGCTTATTAGTTGAGCATTGACATTTTTTAAGGAAGCTCCAGATTTGAACTTCTCTAATACATTGTAAAAACTTCAATTATGGTGAAACTATTTTTTGATGGCATTGAACACCTATATTTTAAGAAAAATGAGTTTTTTTTACTTTAAAATGGGAAATTATATTCACATTACACTTATATCAGCAGAATCATTTTTAATCACAGTGAAGGTCTCAGATCTGTGCTCATTCACATACTTATATCCCCAATATTTTTAGTTGTTTTTTTGTCTTCAACTTTTTATAAATTAGTGCATCTCGTCTCTAATCATGAGTCCCTTTCACAAAAAGTACAATGGGAATGTGTAGAAAGACTTATTTTTCCTTCATATTTTTAATAAAATAATAATAAACATTTATCCCTCATTTCAAAGCACACTAATATAATATATGGACAAAAATCGTTGTTACAGACAAGATATGCTATTTAATATTAAAGATAATAATGCAATGGAAAATGTTGGAAGCATAATTACAAAAATAATAAAAAGTTAAAGACTATTATTGAATTAAATAAGGTGCAGTTAACATGTCTGTTCGGGCTCCATTTTAGAAAAAAAAAATGCATTTTTATATTTCTTATTTTTAACCACATGTGTTTCAAGAAAATAATATTACACGTAAATATAAAACTTTTTTTTTTTTATTTTTAACTACACATTCTCCCAAAAATCATTATTCCAAAATATATTTTTCCTAAAACCTATTTTTAATAGGCCTGGGCCTTGAATGGAAACCAAAAAATATTGCATTGTACGCACATTTAAAAATATAAAAATCGTCATATTAATAAAGTGATCATTTTTTAATCGAAAGATTCATTCCTAAGGACCAATACAAACGTTTCTTTTGTTCAGTCTGATCCCAACATATCCGTACAACTTCAAATTTCCTAAAACCTGCATCAATTCATGGTTCCAATAACGAATGTGTGACTGAAAATAAGTTTGAAAAAATCTAGTTTTCAAAAAATCACTCCCACAACACTCTAAATAGCAATTTGTTTGATTTTAACATGAATAGCTGAATTTCATTCATAACACTTGAGAAGCAATAAAGGAATGAAGATAAGGATAGATCACCAAATATTTAAATTAAAGAAAGACAAACTCTGATCTGAAGACAAAATCAGAATCAAGTCAAATAATGAGAAATTCTTTTTTCAATTTTATCCTGCGAGTTTTTAATTGTAACACTGTGTTTTTATTTTAAAAAATATATTCCAAAACAACTTGATATCATAAAAAATATT
>CAIGRH010127634.1:0-20793 GCA_903798295.1 Fraxinus nigra | reverse complement strand
TATTCAATTGAGACTTTTAATAATTTGTGAGGATTTAAAAAGTTTAGTATAGGTGTATTTAATTGAAACTTTTATAAAGTTTCTAAATGTCACGATGTATCCAATTAAAACTTTTTAGAAGTCTATATAAGTCTTGAGGTATTCAAATTTTTAAGACTTTTAGAAAAATCCACATGATACTAACTTTTAAGCATAAAATACTAAAATAAAATCTCAAAATTTGTCTCTCACTAATCAAAAGATTTTGAGAGACTTTCACATAAACAAAAAAGAAATTAATATGTATTTTTTTTTCAATATTTCTCTTTCCTTTTCTCTTCTACGAACATTAGAGTTATAATTAAAAGTTATTTTTTTCTATTAATTATATAAGTTTGTATTTTTCTTTTTCTCTCTCTGATTGTTTATTTATATTTTCTATGAAAGAAAGCAAAAATATTTATTTTTAATTTAATTATAAAACTTTATAAAGACTAATTTATAATTAAATTTAAATATATATCTGTTATTTATTTTTTAAATGTATATTATATTTATTCTTTTTAAAATATTTTTTTATTATATTGGTGGAAAGGAAGAATTGTGAGAAACATTACATCGTATGTGATAATTTCATGATATTGTACTAAATTCACGTAAATTTTATCTCAGATGAAAGTTTTCAAAAGTCTTTTGAATTCTACAAAAGTCTCTAAAATGAAAGTTTATGAAAATCTACAAAAGACTTCCACTAATTTCATACAAATTTCCAAAAAAATCCGTGAAATTCACATAAGTTATCACTTAAAGAAAGTCAATCAAAGTATTCAAAAGTCACAATTCAATACACCCCTTTAAATTTTGTCCTTTAGTTTTGATTGCTACTTTTAATTTTAATTTTTTATTTTTCAAATATAAAATATTTTGGATAATATATGACAGTCACCATTGTCATACTTTACTAATTCCAGAAGCGCTTTGTACTCTATTTCTTGAATGTGAGAATTGATTGAGTGAGTACTATCAGCATAACGTTCTTCATCACGAAAAAATATATTTTGAATTGGTCATGATTGATGCTAAAGAAATTATTATGCTTATAAAAAATTATATTTAAGTGCCTCACAATAATTTATCGTTTAGGATCTCGAAATTCTCATAGTCGACCTACTGCCGAAGGAAACGAAAACCATACAAAAAGATCCATTCAGCAAAGAATAACGGTGATAAACAAGTTCTTTTATAATCAATAACTGGCAAGTGTCAACTTGATACATTTTGCGTATGGAAATCGAAGAAACATGTAGTGTCTGAATTAGCTCAGTGATATCTATGGAAACATCAACAGGGGATTTGACATCTCGATCGACCCGAAAAATTAAAATTGAAGTTCAGACATCATTTGAGAAAGAAAGAGCATTAGTCTACCCTCTAGGGAAAGTGCATTGATAATTTATCATATCAATTTATATCACTACATAAAAGCAAAATTTCGATAAAGGAAATGGGCATTTATATAAGAACTAGTGAAGAAAACGTGCGTTGCACATTAGTTGATTATTGTCGAAAAGAAAAAATGCCTTTATTTTGGAATTGATCTTGGTTGCATCATCTTTAACACAATAAGATACATTGCATTACAAAGGAGCAAACTCCATGCTTAACCAATTGAGGAACCCTTCAGGGTTAAGAAATTTGAATCTCATAATAAAACTCTTCCTCGTATAGACTGGGGGTTATATGAGAATTGGAATATATAATTTTTGTAGGCACCACTGAAAAAAAAAAATATTGTCTCCGTGTGGCACAGAGACACCATGTGCGCACACGGAGACACGACGTGCGCATAGAGGTACCATTGAAAAAAAGAATTGTCTATGTATGGCACGGAGACACGAAGGTGCATAACTCGATTTGGGAGCAGATCTTCTGGGGTCGTGCCTTCAAAAGAAAATCAAGCAAAATAGACAGGTTAAAATACACAACATGCATCTTATGAAAATTGCAATTAAAGCAAAGATATATAGTCACCACCTCTGCCAAAAGAAGATCCATAATTGTCTGCCCACATTGTTCAACCACAGCCTTACATTCCTGGCTGACGACTCCTATGGCTCCAATAGCATGGTTAATCATGGTGACAATAGTCTACAAAATACAAGAGATAGATAGATAAGTATTAGCCGAGCATAAAATGGCACACCAACTTGTTATCCCTTCACACACATTATATTATTCCAACACACGTACCGTGGGACCTGCTAAGAGAGAAGTTCCAGAGTCTGCAATTGCTGAACATCCGCCACCACCACAGTAACCTAAAAAACACAGTAAAAAACTATATTTAGGGGGACTGGGGGAGTAAGAATTATCCAATTAGAATGACAAAAAAGCTTTTCATGTGACAATTANTGACGACTCCTATGGCTCCAATAGCATGGTTAATCATGGTGACAATAGTCTACAAAATACAAGAGATAGATAGATAAGTATTAGCCGAGCATAAAATGGCACACCAACTTGTTATCCCTTCACACACATTATATTATTCCAACACACGTACCGTGGGACCTGCTAAGAGAGAAGTTCCAGAGTCTGCAATTGCTGAACATCCGCCACCACCACAGTAACCTAAAAAACACAGTAAAAAACTATATTTAGGGGGACTGGGGGAGTAAGAATTATCCAATTAGAATGACAAAAAAGCTTTTCATGTGACAATTATGTAAATTGTTAACAACAGTACAATTTGAAGGCTTCGAAGAGTGCATACCAGTCGGTTTATCATCAATGAGGACATCACCCATATCAAACTGAAAATATAATAATCGAAGTTAGTTAATGACAGGAAACAATCAAACATCCATTTCGCACATAAAACAATATTTAAACCAACCAACTTGCCAGCACCCTTTCCGCGTCACAGGAACATATGTATGTTTGCCTTTGTAATGATTTGGATCAACTCCACCAAAGATTATCTCGCATCCCTCCTCTTCCTCCACATTTCGATTGAGCCAAAATAAAAACACAGGCTCCTTAATAAGACCTCGTTTGACCATATTGCACCTTAACACAAGCAAGAAGATACACGGAATTTGGCTTTAAATATATTGCAATAGAAAAATGACGTCCACAATGTTTCGAGTCAGAGAGCACATGAAATCCGCACTTGCACAAGGAATCCAAATATAGTGGACAATTAAAACACAATCCCCAAAATAATCTGAATGAAAAAACAATAGTTGAGCTTATACCACACTGGAGTAGCATTTCCAACTGAGATCTCTTGGAATCCAAGTCCCAATATGCCGTCAAACTTGGCAACCAAAAATGTAACGCTAGGCTCTCTTGTCGCCTCAATAAATTCCTGAGAAGTCAACAATGTGCATTAGGCCATTTCACCTATCGACTCATACCTCACATTAACCAATAGAAATGGTCATAAACTTGATTCTTGACAACAAGGTCACCAACTTTGACGTTATCCTGGCTGACGAATCCAGAAATAGCTCCAGTACCATAGTGAATAGCAGCAGATTCCCTGTATGAACATATAGCCCATAGAAAGGTTACAACACTGAGGAGTTATCTAAATCAATGAAATCAGTTTAAACACCAAGGTGAATAGCACTATATACTCATATGCCAGTAAACAAAAAGAGCATCATATGAGAACAAATGCTGGGCACATCAGTAATATATCACGCAGCAAACAACTCCACTCTCTAATCTAATCTCATCTCATCTCAGGAAATGCTGCCAATATGTCAAAATTCCTACTATAATTTTGTTAGCAAATCATCGATGATATGTACCAAGAAAAATTCTGCTCATATAAAGAGAGAGGAAATCGAATCTTCTTTGTAAATACAAATGTGTGAAAATGTATGGGTATGACAATGTGTGTAGCAAAAGAAAGTAGTTTTACAAGCTCTTTGTTAAAAAAGTGGTGATTTGTTTGAATTTATAGTTTTAAAATGCCAATAGCTAAAAAAAGGAAGGAAAAAAAAATTGCGCATGGAGACACACACGGACTCTCCGTGCTGCTCCATCCAGCTCCCTTTTTTTTTATAGCTTTTGGAAATGTTTAGAAAGATAAGAATGAAGACAAATTTGAAAAAAATAAATAAATGCATATACTTCAACTTCTTCAATTTGCTAAATCGGTGGCATCTTTTCTTCGTCGGAGGTTTGTCTGAAGCATTTTCCCCATTCTTGCCACCTCTCCTTTCCGTCAAAGCATGTTTGCTGCCAAATCAACAACCCACAAAATAATTAGCAGAAGTCTATATATAAAGAGAAAAAAAAATCAATTTGATCAAAGAAGAATGTTACAGGTAAATGTGAGAATGGCGTAAAGAGGTTGATTGAGTGAAAAAAAATGGAGAAGATGAAGTGGTTGAGTGGGAAAATGGAGAAGACGGGAGTGGTTGATGATAAAAAAAAATTACGACGACAACGGGATATGGCGACACGTGTCCAGAGCCGGACCTGAGGAGAGGCCTAAGAGGCCTCCGCCTCAGGCCTGGCTTTTCTAGGGGCCCATTTTTTCTCCTTTAAAAAAAACCTAAAACTTATGAGAGAAAGTCCAACTCCAAACGACGGAAGAATGGAAGTCGGGCAGTGCCGCAGAGGAAATTGGAACTCGCCGATATATTTCCTCGAGCTCTGCCCTATGGTTGGTTTAATTTACACGCATATAATGCTCTTTTTTGTGATTTTCTTGTTGACTATGTACTCACTTGTGTATGTATATCAGTATATGTATATCTGATTTTGATTTGGGTTTTGAAGGAGTGATTATACATGTTGATTCATTTGCAGCATTGGGTTCCTCACGAGTCATGACTAGTGTTGCTATATAGTCACTTGTATATGTATCATTGTATATGTTATATGCCTATCTGATTTTCTTGAATTTGGGTTTTGGAGGAGTAATTATATGCTGATTTTTTAATGGGTCTTGAACTCTTGATTCATTTATAGTTAGCGTTAGGCCTATACATTCATGATGGTAGTAAGCATGAGTTTTGCAAGATTGTTGCTAAAGATCCTGTTACAAGGTAGTAAGAATGGGTTAGAAAAAATCCGAAGTCTTAGCCACTGTCGGAAAGCTTTTAAGAAAAGCTAGAATGAGTACTGTAGTATACATTTTTATCCAAGTATTCCTTTATTCACTAAATACTGTGCTACTGGGAAATGGATAAGGGCATTTGACTACACAAGGGTGTTTGTTTACAAATGTCATCTTGATCTTGATCAAATGTCATCTTGATCTTCATATGCTCTTAAAGCATGATGACCTTTATGTGACATAAAATACTTATGTTTATGATCACATGCTAGGGAGATAATATATTAAATTGAAGTTGTTGAGGTATGCAAGTTTGAGTGGTATATAAGTAAACCCCCACAGATGAAGTAAATTACTTGAGAAACTATGTAGCGGCTTTTGCTTCACTAAGGAGAAGAGGGTTACTTTTTTTATAAAACAATTGGCTTCAATAAAACTGACTTGACAAGGAATTTTGATTCTTAATGCATTGTCCTGGTGTACTTTGCATAATTATTGGAGACTTTTAAGAAGCTCCTACAAATTTGGGTTACGGAAACGAGAATAGTGTGCCACAACAAGTACTCCTATAGGTTCTATTGTAAGACAACCTCGATCAGGATTTCCAAATCATGTATGAGGTGGTCGAAGCGAACTTTGTGAACAACCAACTTCATCAATCACTAGTCACAATTTTTTTTCTTTCATCTGAACTTGAGAAATGTGTCTGATGTTTTCAAGGAGGTAATTAATAAAATGACCATATGCTTTTTTGCCACTTCCATCAGAGTAATTATGACTATCCTCTTGCATCTTGATGGGAGTGCTAATTTTGCAATCATCAAGACAATTGCTAAAGTCTATTCAAATTCCTAAATTGGGTGGTGGTTTGCTCTTTAATATTTAAGTGATCGCTTAGAACATTTTCGTATGTTATTTGATTGCAACATATATATTTTGAATATTTTATTTTTATTTGTTGCTTTATTGTAGAATTTAAGTTAACAAATTTAGTTCCATAAGACTCTTATAAATGAAAAAAATGGATTATCTGTTATGACTTAGGGGGGCCCAAATTCTTAAATTTGCCTCAGGCCCCGCGAAACACAGATACGGCCCTGCACGTGTCCCACCAATGTTTTGGCTCTTTTAATATGTAGTGAAGTAATATTGGTGATAGCATTGGAGAGGAAGTAATCATTCCAATCTCACACAGTAGAAGTATGTCTAAAAGAACTAGTGATGGTATATATACAGATGATGCAGAGACTGGTTTGAATCGTTTGATCAATGTCGTGTTAAAATTCCTGGCATGTGCAACAGCCTCAGCCATTTGAACTCGGGATACCCTATCTGGCCTGTCAATTTGCTGGCCTCTCTGCAAATGCATCATGAATAAAATAAAATAAAATATTTCGTACGTAAATTCAATTTTTCTTTACTACTTTCTAATCATACATACTTCAAAAATTTAGAGTCCGTTTGATAGGTAAAAGTGGAAGAGAATTCCAATTTCATGTTAGATGAAAAATAAAAACTCACCAAATCCATAGAAATTCGTTTTCCATGAAAATAAAGAAAATGTAACTTAAAGTGGTTGTAGCTTAGAATTCAGTTTTCATTTCCACGTTGCAATCAAACGGCAAACGGCCAAAGTGGAATTCGTTTTCTTTGGATGTGACATTTTTCCATGGAATTCGTTGCAATTAAACGGGGCTTTATTATTTTAAAACTCATTTTTCAAAAAAAAAAAAAACTCATTAAAATGGATGTCAAACAGGGGTTTAGAATTGTTTGACTTGGTTCAAATTAAAAGAATAAATTTATGCGTACAACATTGGTTGAGAATCACGTGTTGTCAAAATCCTAGCATGTGATGAAGAAACAATTTTTTAAAATAGATGGATATGATGATACCAAGAAATAGGATGTTGTCAACCAATGTTTTATATGTAGCACGATTTAAATTAAAATATTAATGACTTCAGATAAATTAAAATCTACGATTTTGTATAAGCAATTTTGTTACGATTTTTCCAAATAATCCCCCATGTCATTCGCCATGTCATGTAGACGAACTGAATATGAACGCCGCGTAACTGATGAATTGGATTCACCCTCGCCACATGTCAGACGAACTGATTTCGTCTCGCCACACGGCAACAAACTGATTTCATCCTCCACCCCCAACGGATGCTAAAGCCCGCACTCCGCATCACTTCTTCGCAATTGAAACTAAGTCTGAAGTAATGACATCCAAAACATGATTATCACTCCTGCCCCAACAGCTCGACTTCAACCCTATGTGCTATAAGATTTTTTATAGAAAGACCTCAAGAACCAAATCATTAGGACTGATTGATGGGACGTATGACAGACTCCAAAATGTCAAGTCACGTGTTATTGTGTCAGGGGCATTAAATGAACCGCCCACATATGTATTGATGGATTGACACCTACGAGATGATTGCCCTAGATTCAGAGCTACGTGTTCCACATCAAACGATTATTCTCTTATTCCTTTCTCATTATAAATACCACCACTTGCACTATGGAAGGGGTGGTCCTTGAAAAGAGAGAAGAAGCACAAGTTTTTACATTATCACCATACATACGTACACCAGTAACCATAGTTATAAAATTCAGCCCGGACCAGCTGGTTGGGCCGAAAAATTGGTGACACTGGCCCTTGCTCAAGTTGGGTAGATTAATTTAATAAGAATGCATATAACTCGGTCAAAAATCGGCATTGACCGAGTTTACCGGCGATTTTGACCAATTTAACCGGTCGGTTTACCGATTTTCAAAATTACTTTTTAAAATTTTGAGGGTCCAAAGAATTAAACATTGAACCTCTAAGTAAAACAATTAGTTCCTCACCATTGGAGCTGTAGTAATTTAGTGTTTTTTATGTGCAATCCAATAAATCATATATGTTTTCTAAAAATATTTTTATAAAAACTTTGATCAAACATTTTACTTTATTTTATAGACCTAAATAATTAGTGAAAACTAAGTTTGCCTAAAAATCTTTTTATACTTTATTTTTTTTAAATAAATTTTTATACAATGACCCATCGGTCTGAGCATTGATCTACTGGTTTAACCAGTAACTCGAGACCCAATACCTCGTCCGGGTCAATATCTAGGTTGAGTCTAATAACTATGTCGTAACACCACCACTAAATACCACATTTCGGTGAACATCATCGCCGGATGTCTCAATTCTGTCTACTAACTCACTAACTTGATTGTTGACTGCTGCGACCGCTTTTACCCCATTGAAAAGGTCACAAGCTACTAATGGTGTGTTGCTATGTGCAGGAAGGAGCTCATGTGGAAGATTTTTGTTGGCCACGTGTTTGGGTCATTTTTCGGGATCAACAAATTTAGTGTGAATTGACCAATTTTGCTTCCACCCCTTAATAGAAGGTTCCAAGACTAATCTCTATCCTATTCGCCATGCTAACACGTAAGAATAAAACCAAAAACATACTCAAAAGCGCGAGTTTAGTAGAAGCGCAGTGAACGTAAAAGCGTGAGACTGGACCCTGTATAATTAGGAAACAAATTTACTATTGGTCCTTAACATATTAATTCAGTAACAAAGTGGTCTTCAATATTTAAAAAAGATAAAATTATTCCCCAACATTTTATTATATGAACAAAATCAACCGTTAACCATGGAAGACAACAATGAATGGACCCAGCTGACAAATCCACACAACGGATATACCACATCAACCAATTGTATTCCTTTCTTGGTAAAAGCCCCAATCGCTGCGCGTACGACTTTTCCATTTAAGTCATGTAGAGAAGTCTCTCTAACGCAAATGCAAAATCCCATCGATTATTATTATTCGATTCTTCTTCCTTTCCAACTCATTCAAGCTTTCAATCGAATATTAACTTCTTTACATTGAGATCCTATTTCTATTTTGCAAACATCGTTTATTATAATATTTTTTTCGGCGAATAATTGTTATTCAGAAAGTTCCAGATTTGCGAATTCAACAATTCCACGAAACAATGCTCAGGTAAGGCACCAGAAATTGCGGTTTCTTTAGTTTTCTATTTTATGATCTACGGCAATAGAAGATTTGTAAATGTAATTTTTTTGTTCCTTGTATATCGCTCGTATTTTCCTCTCTGATTTGCTGATATGTTCATCTATGTGATTGAATTGTAATTATTGTATAAACTGCGAAAAAAAATTCAATTATGCGATGTCGATATTTTGAATTTTGAGCACAGTTACATATTTGGTTGTAAATTGCTCTCTGATCTTGTTCAATAGTGTTACAATCCAAATATATATACTGATATTTGTGGATTTCTAATTATGGAGCCTTAAATTTGCGTGAAGCTTTATCGATTAAGAAATGCATGGTTGTTGAATTAGATAGGACATACAGCTACCAAATAATATTTTAATTTATTTATCAATGCAGATAAGACCTTTCCCGTGAACCTCTGCATGTTAGGTATTCCTGTCTGTATGTGACATTTACAGAAAAGAGCTGAATTTGATGAGTGTATGGATAAGAGGCAACACATTGCGATATTTACTACGGCGAGCCTTCCATGGCTAACTGGGACTGCTGTCAACCCTCTATTTCGTGCAGCATATCTTGCAAGGGATGGAGAGAGAAAAGTCACCTTGGTTATTCCTTGGTTGAAATTGAAGGACCAAGAACATGTCTATCCGAACAACATAACTTTTAATTCAGCGAATGAGCAAGAAAAATATGTTCGCCAATGGCTTGAAGAACGGATTGGGTTCACATCACCTTTCATAATACGTTTCTATCCAGGAAGGGTAAGTGTTATTGTTATTATTTAAGTTGAAAGTGAAGCAAGCATACATCCGCTGCTTGTTGAAAGTAAAGAAAGGGCTGATGTGATTATTATGCATAAATGGAGAACCTTGATCTTGTTGAAAACTTATTTTTAGGCTTTTCCTCAGTTGGTCTGGCAAGAATACCATTTCCTTACAATTACTCATGTACCTATGCATATTGAAAAGCATACATATTTCAATATTTCCTGATACTTGAGAAATTAAAGCTGATAATAGTTTCCCTTAAAATTTGTGGAACGTGTGAATTATTCGCACCTCAAATTAGATCATGGCATCGGAACTATGGCATGATGGCATCTCCTTCTATTGGCTTCATGTTATCATAAGGCTAAGATAGGGCCATTTACAATGATTGGATATGCTTTTCATCTTTTCTACGTACTGGGAAGAGAGGAAGTGGAGCCTCTGATGGTTTGGAATGTAAATCCAGGACTGAAAACTTTGCTTTTGCGGAGTCTGTATTCATGGACAACTGATTTTTTCATATTTGTGTCCTGCTTTTCACAGAGTTTTGGGAGTCTGTTTCTGATGTAGACTTTCTGTGAATCTTCTAGCATATGTATGAGGCACCGCGTTGTTGAATTGTCTTATCATTTGTCCATCTTATCTATTAAACAACAGGAATCAGTGGTTATCTGCATTTTATTTGGTGGAAGTCTTGGTATATAGTACAGGGTCAGCCCATCCTTTCCACGCATCTCTTACATAAATATGGAGACCTTTTTCGGATGTATTGATTCCTCTGCAAAAGTTACTTCTTGCTTCTTTGAACATTTGATATTTATGTTCTATTGTTACTGCATTGTACTGATTTGAACCTAGATAAGTAAAATAACCCTATCAAATCACTATTTTATAGTGCTCTTATTATCATGTTGCAGTTCTCTATTCATAAAAGGAGCATTCTTGCTCTAGGGGATATTACTGAGATCATCCAAGATGAAGAGGCTGATATTGCTGTCCTTGAGGAGCCCGAGCATCTTACATGGTATCATCATGGTAAAAGGTGGAAAACAAAATTTCGTCTGGTTATAGGCATTGTTCACACCAATTATTTGGAATATGTGAGAAGAGAGAAGAATGGACAACTGCAGGCATTTTTTCTGAAATACATAAATAGTTGGGTTGTCAATATATATTGCCACAAGGTAGGTTTCTAAACAGTTCCTTTTTGAATTACTTATTTATTGTATGCATTAAATTATATTTTCCTTCTGTCTTAAATTAGTTTTCACAGTATGCCTTCTTTGTATCGAGGTGAATAATAATATTGAAGTCCTTAAATGTGGCATTGTTTGTTCATTCTCTTTGGATTAGATAGACTGTAGATGTACTAATGGAACTCGAAATCCAGCATGTTTAGTTTTATTAGTTGTTATCTGCAACATTCATGACTTTGTTGTTGTGAAGCTGGGATATTCATGACATCAAGTAGACTGTCTTGGAGTTTCTGTATTTTTTGGTTCTATTTTGATTGTTTGTGAAAACCAGTTGCGCGTATAATCATCATCTTGTAAAGCTTTCATGGCAAGGAAGAAACCTTGCTGACAGAGTTTGAAATTTCTCTTGAATGGTTTCCCTATATTAAATTTGTGGATATTTGAGGCTTTACCATTGATTGTACCTTGACGATTGGCGAATGAAAACATTGATCTTGAGATGAATTCTATAAATTTCTAGTGGATTGTATCATTTCTCTTAATAAAGAAAGAGATAAGATCTGGAATGTATATGCCAGTCATTTTACAAGCGCCAGACAATGTCATATGCTAATTTTATGTATGACTATTATTAGTTTAGAGAAAAAATATTAGTTTATTCTTTAAGATTAAGTTTAGATAATATCTGAATATGAAGCTGTAGGAATTACTATAAAATTTTAGTGGCACGAGTTAATTGCTGAATTTCAGGAAGTTTTTCTGTTGCATCTCTCTGATTGCTGGTAATAAATTATTCAACTGCTAGCTGATGAGTATGACTTGCCTAACACTGGCAGGTGATAAGATTATCGGCTGCCACCCAAGACCTTCCGAGATCTGTTATCTGCAATGTCCATGGGGTCAATCCTAGATTTCTTGACATTGGCATGAAAAAAAAAGAGCAACAGTGGAATGGAGAGCAGGCTTTCACAAAAGGCACTTACTACATTGGGAAGATGGTGTGGAGCAAAGGCTACAAAGAGCTACTTAAACTTCTGCATGAACATCAAAAAGAGTTAACAGGTCTCGAGGTTGATTTATATGGCAGTGGAGAGGACTCTGATCAAGTTCAGGAAGCTGCTGAGAAGCTGGAAATACCAGTCAGGGTTCACCCTGGTCGTGATCATGCCGATCCTTTATTTCACGAGTAAGACCTTAACGGCCGCTATCTGCTAATATTCGTTTGATGTAAAAAAAATTCCTCTAGATAAAAAAAAAAAATCGAAAACAAAAATGTACAACTATCGGCAGTTGATTCAAACTTAGGCCTGGGACAAATAGTAATAAGTAAATAGTCAATGCCATTCAAATTCTGGGGCTTATTTAGTTTGTTTTTTGAGTTCCCTTCCCCTTTCTTTGTTTTTATCTTTATAAAATTTCCTCTCTCTTTTGCCTTGGGGTTATGGAGTGTGAAGAGGGTACTGATAAATCACAAGTCAATCTTGAAATTCACTTGAAGATTGCTAAAAACCATATAATACTATGGTTTCGCCGATCTCCATAGTGTTTACTGTTAGATATTTTCAAATAAATCAATTCCCTCAGAGGGACGCACCGTGAAGTCCTACCCGTTATTGCTGCATCTGATGGTGCAGCGTATTGTGCTGTCTATCTTCCCAATTTTCTGATTCTTCAAATGTAGGGTTTGGCTGAATTTTTTCTTCAACGATTTGATTCCTTGTATTTGCCTGGTGTTTATTTCTCTAAACTTATTGATAATGGTACTTTCACTAAGGAAGGTCATCCAAGGCATGCAGGATAGAAATTTGTTCAAGTTGGAAGATCATGTGCATGTGTCTTTCTCAGATGAAGTTCTCCCTAAATTAATATTCACAAATATCTACACACCTGTATGAAAATGATTAGTCATTCTCCTTTTGGGGTTTATGTCTCTGTGTGTGTGTGTGTGTGTGTGTGTTGCAGCATAATTTCGCAAGTTTCTTTGAAAAGAACGTATTGAAGTTCAGTGAAAAGAAAAAAGAATGTTCACGCTTGTTCTTCCACCTCCATTCCCTTCTCCCCTAAACGTGGCTTGCTTGCTTTCCGGTTGCATTCCTTAAGGATTTTAATTGCTATGTGAATTTTAATGGCATATATAGTATTATAACCTTGTTACCCATATACTGGTTGATTACATAGTTAATCTCAATGTTGCGTTTTCTTCTCTTCAATCCAGCTACAAGGTGTTCCTGAATCCCAGCACCACAGATGTAGTCTGTACAACCACAGCTGAAGCATTAGCAATGGGCAAGATGGTGGTATGTGCTAATCATCCCTCGAACGATTTCTTCAAGCAGTTCCCAAATTGCCGAACGTATGATGATGGCAATGGGTTTGTTGAAGAAACACTCAAGGCATTGCAAGATGAGCCTGCTCCCCAAACTGATGCTCAAAAGCATGAGCTATCTTGGGAGGCGGCTACGGAGCGGTTTCTGGAAGCTGCAGAGCTGGACGTAGTGCCTACAAAGAAACTGAACAAGACGCCCTCAAAGCTCTTCATGTCCACATCTTTCAGTTTCCGGAGGAATTTCGAGGATGCATCTGCAATGGTACATTTTCTGGGAACTAGATTTCTAAGTTCACAACCGGATGAAGAGCAATGTAAGGAGGTTGGATTGTCAGTATCTCCCAAAAAACGTTCATACCCTTCAAAAAGATGGGTTTTCTAAGATTGATTCCTGTATTTTAGAAATATTCTGTAAATTTGGTTCTCTGTCCTACTTCTCAGCACCCTCCATTTTGATGGCAGTGATACGATGAATAGAAAGTACTCCGAATCTTTACATGGGTTTGTGCAATTTCATTATCCGAATAGAGCTTGACGTTGTTTGCATACATTTTATGTATAACACGATCTTCCCTGTCACAGGCAACTTCAGAAAAAATAAAAAGAAACTAACTTCAACTTATGAAAAAAAAATTCGCCATATTTTCCATGGAAAATTGAATTTTTTTTTTATTTTTTTTTTCAACTTTTGTAGTGTTTGATAGGCAAAAATTTTTCGGGAATTTTTTTTTCCACCTTTTCTTATTTTCCACATTTTTGAGGAAAATAAATTCTTAATGTTTTGGTGGGAAAAAAAATTTCAGGTTTTTTTTTTTTCTTTTAACAATTGGAGAGAAGTCTAGATAGAATGGTAAAAAATTTATCACTTTTATTGACAATTTTCATGCAAAACAAAGCCAAACGAATGATATTCGGTATGATAATTTTTTTATTTTTTTATTTTTGACAATTGAAACAAAATTTAGACCCAAATATAGTAAAAAATATTACTTTAATGGACAATTTCCATAAAAAACGAAGCCAAACGGATACCAAACTTTCAACATTGTCCGTGAAAAATTATACCAATCAAACATAATTAATTACAATTTTTAGTAAAATAATTTTTAAGTAAATCAATTCCCTGTAAAACATTTTCTTTCACCCATTTTCCACATTTTCAATCAAACGGACCCTTATGGTGAAACTCTTCTCGACCAATTTATTCTTTATTCTACATTTCTTATTTCTTATTTCTTATTTCTTCATTTTAGTAAGTGGTTTGAGTGTTACTCTGCCGGATAAATCTCGTAGATTTAGTCTTGTAGGACTTGTCTTTGCATTTATTTTTTGTGCCCAGGTTTCTGCACTTTAAATTAGAAAATTAGAATCTAATATTTGCATGAAAATTTTCCAACTAGATTCACAGGCTCAATCAAACTCAATCCAAATACACTGTCCACTGCCTCAAGTATTCACTCATCTAAGAACCTCATATTTTCCAATAATCTGAGGCCTTGCATTCAAAAACTGAGTCGTAAGTTCATTACAGGACGTTCAAAAGCAGCAGAGACAGATTTCTGTATCTGAAATGGGGGAGGAAATTCTCCGAAAACTCCTCCCTGTCAGTCCACTAGAAAGAGAAGTACTTGATCGATCAAATCCACCTCGCTAAAATGTGACAGCCTGAGAGTCCACTGTCCAACCATCAGCCATAAAGCTATAGAATCTTCAGCAGCACCATAAATTACTATAATGTTCTGCTGGGAACTTCCATGTGCTGAGGCAAATAACCTGTGTAAGAAAGGCATTGATTCATCAGCTTGTCTGATGACACGGGACATCAAGTAAATATCTATCACATGGTAAAGATCACTGTTGAGGCTCAAACCCGTGATCTATTATGTGCTCCCAAATTTTGGCGAAAGCCGCATTTACTAAAATGCAACTCTTCTAGTTGGGGCATTTTTTACTGGATGGTGACATTTGGCTTGCTTCTGGGCGTTGGATGATATTCTGAATGGTTCTATCATTTAACTTGGCTGGATCTCTTCTTTTGGCATACTCTGCGCTTTTTGTTTTCGTCTTCTGAGAGAAAAATACTCTCTAATTAGGGTTCTCATTTTGTTGCTTTACTCTACTCGAAAACCTCATTTGAGGCATTAGATCTTGTAATCCTAGTGTTATACTTGAAATCTGAGTGATCTGTGTGAAAGAGTCTTGAGTGATCTTTCTATTTAGTATAATTTCAGATTAGGGTTTGGAGATTTGAGTGTTCTTGGTGAAATATGCCTTTGATCTTCAGAGTGATTGAAACCGAGCATATACAATTTATTGGATGCTCAACAGACGATTAGGCATTGGAAACGGTTGTCGAACCTGTGGGGATTCAGCTGGAAAATTCATTGGGTTTGATCCTCTGCAAGTTTTATTTTCTGTTGATTTGAGATTATTTTGTATCTTGAGTTTAATAACGTGATTATCTGGGCATTTTCAGCCATCATTTCACATTTAATAGGAAGGGGATGCTTAATAGGTTGCAAGTGTTCTTTGTATAATAAAGCAGTTGCTTCACATTTCTAGTCTACTCCTTCCCTTTTCCAGAAACTGAATGCAGCTGTGTATTCAGTTTCTATATATATCATCTTCATCATGAGTATATTGAAATGGACTACAAGCCAGCAATAAAGTTCCTAACAAATTTGAGCAGTTGGAAATGCTGAACTTTAGGAAGATCAGAAACGAGGATCAGCAGGACAGAACACTTATTGACAGTGATGTAGATGCTGACCTTCAGATTCATGGAAATATTGCATTCACGAATGCCTCTGCATCAAAGGGTTGCAGATCTTCTACACCTTCACCAACACCAACGAACTTCACAGGAATGCCGAGCTCATCAACTACACTAACCTGCAAGAATTTTGGGAAAATAGCACAAATATATATTGGAGAGTTAGAAATCATTATAAAGTGAATGAACTCAAAAAAATAATAATAATTAAAAATGCTAAACATACCACACAACCACCTCTGGCAGTACCGTCAAGTTTGGTCAATATTAAACCAGTCACTCCAACAACCTGGGATTGAATATTAAGCCCAAATAACGTGCACACGTTTATAGTGCAGTAGAGGAGGGGAAATAACTAACATAAATTTGACTTTAACAGACTGGTATTATGCTACTGGGATAAAGGTTTCAGGATTAAACACTTCATTTCCTGGTAGGGCGAGGTGTGCAAGCAACACTTGAGTAAACAAGAATATGTTTAACCAACGTTTCCGGTGTAAATGGACAGGGGTAGGAAATATTACATCATTAAATTCTCTGGCTTGTGGAAGCATGTTTAGACCAGTTGTACCATCCAACACTTGCAGGATTTCCTGCAAAAAAATTATAAGAGAAATTTAGAGTCACAACAAAGCAAAAAAAAAAATTCCACAAGTTCTGAAGACGAGTAAATGGGGAAAAATAGTTCAAAATATGGTTGTAATCTAGGCTGACCCCTGAACTTCTGAAGTTCCTTTGGTATTTCTGCAGTTCATTCGTGAACATTATTTGATCCATTCTCTAGAACCTTGTGCAGTGTCATAGTTTAATATTAATTTTACACCCTCAAGAACAGTATCTATGTAACCCCTCCCCCTCCCCATTGTGAAGAAAAATCAAGAAAGGATGAAAAGCATTTGATCTATAATGCAGGATAATGCATATTTGAATTCTACGCCAGTAAGTTAACAGCCAACCGCTCTACCACTGAGCTATTGAGGAACAACGGACTTAAGGAAGCCGCCTCTCGTTCTTTGGAGCAACCTATGACCGAAAATCTAAATGAGTTCATCACTAATGCATATTTGAAATCTAGTCAACAAAGTTTCGGACTCAAAACCCATTATATTGAACAACATTAGTTGGATAATCATGTAATACTAACATGAGATAGTTATATAAGAAATAAGGCTGAGAATGCTGACATTGGGTGCACCAGAGACAGCTTTCCCAATAGCTTTCTTGCATTTAACCAGCTCTTCCATCAGGCTATAATTGGTATGTAAACCTGATTATCAAAAGAAATCTTATGAAATCCCCAACACCAACTGTAAAATGTGAAGATATATACATCTGTCAAACTTACGTCCGGATGTGTCGCAGAGGACAATATCAAAACCTTGTTCTTTTCCCTTTTTCACAGCCTGTGAAAGAACTACTCAGGGGAAACTTTAACATCGTGTGATAAGAGTATTGGGAACTTAAATCTCATTACCAGACCAATCAGATGTTTACCTGATGATGCTTTTGCATTCTCCTTTTCAGCTACAACAATCTCACAGTCGGTCCTTTCAGCCCATATCTCCAATTGATCGCTTGCAGCTGCTCTAAAAGTGTCTCCTGCCGCCAACAATACCTGGAAATATTCTGAAGTGTCAAATGGAAATGAGAACCATTACCCGCAGCAAAGCTAGGATTGTTTCTATGACTCGGCAAGATGTCTAATTATTGAGTGCACTGGCCAGGCACCGGAATATGGTAATTGTTGGAATTTTCAAGCTTTGGGATCTCATATTACTTAAAAATGCATATCAACAATTAAATCAAGACTAGGTTCTCAACTACACATAATGACAAAGAAACAAAATGAAAACACTTGCACACAAAAGGCAGAGTCTCCAGAATTATCGTTACTCTTAATTGGAAAGCGAAGTTCAAAAAACTATCATGAAATGATATTCCAGATAAAGGGCTTCATTAAAGAAACTAAGGCACCTTACAAACTATTTTCATGATACAATTCCGTGATCTGAATGTCAAACAAATTTAATTATGAATCTCATGTAGTAGTTTCAAAACTTACAGAAATCTGCCAATTTTACTGATGCAGATGAACATATAGAAGTCAAAATCGTATTAAAATCAAAGTAGACATAACCAAATAAAAAGAAGAACATAAGTAAAAAATTGAACCATCACTTCACCTTGGCACCTTCTTTCTTCAATCTATTGGCCAGCTTCCCTGCATAGAAATTTTTTGTCAGTTTAAGTTATTCTCGCGTAAGAATCTTCAGCATCCTGAGAAAAATGACTAAAGTTTCACACATGTTTTGCAAAAGAACTGCAAGAAAAAGAACTTACTAGTAATAATACCACGAAACATGAGTTCCCCAAAGATATAAAAAACAATATGCAATAGACATAAATGACACTGTAGTTGCTCTTTAATAATTTCAACTGCAAACCTTTACCATACTATATTCATTGAATAACAAGTAGGTTTAATGAAGTTTTCTCAAAGTGCTAACTGCTAGCGACAAACCATGACCCAGGAAGATGCTTAAATTTTATACTTTTTTTCTTTTTGACATAAAAAATGCTTAATTGTCGACAACAATATGAAACAGTTATAAATAGCCTTTCAGTTGCTTGTATATCATTGAATATGCAAATCCTTCACAAACAACATTTTTGAAGACATGGAATGCTTCACCGACCCCGTCACCACCTAGTTGATCTTACCAAGAGATGTAGTCTTCCCACCTCCATTGACACCAACAATCATGATAACAGCTGGCTTCCTAGTAAGACAGCCATTGTCAACAACTAGCAGATCAAATGCTGGCACGCCAGACAAGAGAAACATAAATTTCTGATCTAATTCTAACCTGAAACCCAGTTGGAGATCTGTTTTAAGCTTTTTGCCAGTTAACAAATTCAATATACTCCTCTTTAAAGCATCCTATTACCATCAAGGCTAATTTCAGGAAATTTGTATATCAAAACATTTGAACATATATTAACAGGAAATACTTTGAGGACCCAATAGAGTTATTGCACAGATAAACACATTAGAATAATTACCTTGATCTCACTCCCAGATTTGAGCTTCCCAGAGTATATATCTTCCCGTAAACTCTCCACAATCTTTATGGTAATCCTCGGCCCAAAATCAGCCACTAACAATGCCTAAAATGATAGTGAATAAACAATACACATAAACCTCCATCACTTGCATACACTAGCGTTTGTTCAAACCTATAAACAATTAATGAAAAAAAAAACCTCTCTAATTATAAATAGTTCTACATTATAGCTATCGTAACATCCACAAGTTTACATAAGTTAACATGTGTGTACTGTGATAAATAATCAGATACAAAAGTCCAATTAGGAGAGGTAAGATCAGAGATCAAACTGTCAGTAGATACTAAATAAATAACAAGCCGTGGCCTAAACCTTTCAAGCCATTTTATATTTCTTAAAAGTAAAAGTGATAAAAAAAAATTCTTTTGAGGAAATTGCACTGAAATTCTCCTTTTTAAGTTTCGGCTATTACTAAGCCAGTAAGCCATACAGAAAACTCAGACTCATTAGAGGTACCTAGCTACCAAAAAGAATAAAACCCAATCCATGCCAAGCATCTTATTCTTCAAACAAAGAAAATAAACTTTTTTCCCACAAAAATTCCATTAAAATAGTGTATTCATCCAGACACGCAAACAGTGGAATTAGCCTCTAGCGTGCAAATAAAAAAGAACAAAATCCCACTATCTAAACATCCACTTGAACTATTTTAAGCACTAATGCACGAGTGACCTAAGAAAAAACCAAACAGAACAAAATTCAGAATCCAGAGCTTACGTTTAACCCTATTTACCTTGAATAAAGAAGAAATTTCATTTTGCTGGGAACTAAGGGAAATGGTATGGAATTTCTAGAAAAACTAATTAATCGAAAGGAAAAGAGTAAAAACCTCTTCCAGACTATCTAGAACTCGATCAGTATCAGAAAGATTCCAATAAAGCAGAAGCTCGTCAATGACAGCCAAATTATCTCTAGTTTTGGAGAAACCGGAGAACACTTTTTCCACGTCACTTTTGGCTTTCTCCTTGATTAGCCTGCCCAGCTTAGTGAAAAAACCGGTCTGACCCGCCGAACATTTAAACCGTGAGGTCCGGGTTGGGCATGTAAACACCAAGTTAGTTGGGAGATTGATGAGTGTAGTGGCGTAATTCGGTGGTGGAAATGGTTGTTTGAAGCGTAGCGGGAGGAGATGAGGAGACACAGAAGACGCCATTGATTTTGGTAGTTAATGAAATGAGTGCATAGCTGGAATATATTACAGGGATTGCAGCAGCGGTCCTAAATTTTTTTTTTATTTTCGTAGACTTTACCTTAATCTTCAATTTATTCCATAGAAGGTCCTCACCTCTCATAAATCTACACATGGAGTTCAAATGGATGGAGACACCTCTAGTTGATAAAAAAAAATAAAAATAAAAAGTCAAAATTTGATCAATTTTGACCAAATTAAAAGAGAAAAATTGGTACTTTGTATTTTCCTCACATTAAATAAGTTAAAAAATTACCAAAAATAAAAGAAAATTGGGGCATCATCATCTTTCACACTCCACCCCCACCAAATCAAAACGTCGA
>CAIGRH010127609.1:0-13495 GCA_903798295.1 Fraxinus nigra | reverse complement strand
AAAAAATTCAAATTAACACACAAAAAAAATCAATTTTTTTGAATTTTTTTTTTTTTTTTTACTTTTTGGCAATCCAAACAAATTCTATCACCAATTCGAATAAATTTTATCCCCTTAATTAATAATTTTCATAAAAAACAAAATCAAACGAACCGTGTGGAAAATTATACTAATTAAACAAAATTAATTACAATTTTCAGTAAAACAATTTTTAGGCAATTCAATTCCCTGGAATTCATTTTCTTTCCATCCATTTTCTACCTTTGCAATCAAACAGACCCTAAGTGTCTCTAGAAAGTGGCAATTACTATTAATATCATAGAATATCTCAATGATCTAATTAGTAAGTAAATTGATTTTCAAAAGTTTTGAAATAAAATAAATAAATCATATTGAGAAATTTATTTCAAAATTTAGGTTAGGAGCACACGCGAAACGCAGATCCTAATTAATCTATAAGAAGTTAAGCAATAAGCCAAAGACAAATTCTCAAAGTCTGGTCAAACAAAATAAATTTTGCCATATCACTTTCTAAATTAGTCTCATTTGTTCTCACGCCAATTGTCCAGGCATGTCGATTCTATGAGTCCAAAATCCCGTACTTATTTCAGAACAATAATATAAAAGTGAATGCATATATTGAGCAAAATAATGTGTATATATATATATATATGTACTAATCACAACAATTTATGTATCTTCAATACATGCATAATGGGCACTTATGTTTACTTGATTGACTAATATGAAGAGAAACATAAGTGACGATGACATGACGGCAGGCTGTGACAGCTTTGAGGATTGAGCTCTTTTTCTTGTTTAGAATTTGTAGTTTCATCTTTTCTTGAGTATTTTATATGCAATTCCCTAGGTAAATGGTGTGGCTCTGACTTGAACGCACGCTCTAGGCTGTGCATTGAATGAATTGACGAAATTTACTATCCTTTATTAACAGTAATCCGAAGAAATCAAACTAACCTAAAGTACTTTCGCATTCATTGTGAGCTTTGAAAGTCACTTTGATTTCGGATTTTCCTCTATTAAATCCTATTTCTCTCCCCAACAAGATGACTGTGGATTCTAGTTCCCCTAATCCTAAATTCATATTTGAGTCAAAATTTGCCACCAAGTTATAATTCTTAGGAGGAAATCGCTGAATTTTTCCTTTCACGAGCTCAATAATGGAAATCATGCCAAACAATTATGGATCTACATGCATTGAGTGACGGCGAAGCTTGGTTAAATTCAAATATCATCAAACAAAAATGCATAAATTAGGTGCCGGAGAATTTGGGTGGTGGTGCTAACAAGACACTTTTGCAAGGATAAATCTTCCAGCGGGAAAAATCCAAACTCGGAATGAAACTTCCCCATCATAGCAATACGTGGTTCCCGTTCCACCTAGGCCTCTTGGTTCTTGGACTCAGAATTTCATCAGCTAACCCACCACAGCTTCAGCCTCAAACCCCAATTTGGAACAAAACCATTGCTGGCACCACCATCAACAGCAGCGGAATAGGTTTTTTGATCAATCTAAATAAATGGCCGGAAAATCTTCGTGGCTATAATTCATCTCAGTAAATTTTACTAATCCTGGCGATCCAATCTCTTTAGTACAGTGGAACTCAATAACTATATTTTGTGCACTTATCAAGACCATATTACTAAGCTTTTATACCATCATAGTAATAATTTCTACTGAGCTTGGGTTAGTATCTTTTCGTTTTTAGTGTTGGACCCATTTCAAAGCAATTGGAAAAGAAAGAAGGATCAATTGGCCATTGAATAGAAGTTGAAGGACCAAAATTGAAGTAATTTAAAGTGGAAGATCAAAATTGAGGAGAGAATGGAGAAAATGCAATTTCTAAAAGTGTATACAACTGGGTGACCGCCCGGTTGTTTAGCCTAGGCGATCGTCTGGCCATGTAATACCAAAACAGAGGCTGAATAATATGCCAGGGCGATGGCCCGATCGCCCAGGCAAAATGCGAACCAGAATTTTTTTGTCCAAAAGTTTCACTCCAACAAAGAAACCTAATCTTAGGCCTATATTTACACGATTTTTAGAGACTTTAGGGACTCCTCAATGACTAATAAAACAAAATTCTCAACATATAATGAGGATTGAACAATTCATTATTTGAAGAGGCAAAGAACAATGCAAGATCGAATCGAAGAAATCCAAGAATTTTAGGTGATGAGTTATCTTTACTTCTTTTGTTTTCTTTCTATCAACATGTTAGGCTAAAGTAGTTTAGTGTAAGGATTATGATGAATCTTGTATCATGAACCGTTAACTCGTGATTTTATTTCTTTTTGACATTTAAAGCACGATTTCAATTATTGAATGATTGACATGGATTTATTCTTCTCTACAATTATATGTGCAATGGTTGTATGAGTTTTGTGGCTTGTTTTACCTTCGAAAGATTGAAAATAAGTTAGACATATTATCAATTGTCATAGAGACCGATAGAGGATAAAAATATAAAGTTATGCTCTACGTGATCTTGAAGTATTCGTAAATCCTTAATGCATTCTTGTATGTTCACGTCTGTCATAAAAATATAGTTGGTCACATATGAGAATATGTTTAATTATACTCAAAATGGATTGTTAAACAATTTAGGAATATGATCTTCAAAATTGAATTGTATTGTTAAATTGAAAGGTTCGGTGGATTGATATAAGGTGATTCGGGATTTTAGTTCATTTTTCATCATCATATTTTCATCAAACATGCATTAATCATAATCTTGAGTTGATTTTAGTTAAGTTCGGTCTTGCATTTTTAAATATAATAGTTAGTGAGAATTTAGTCTTTGAAAAATCGGAAGTTTTCACTGTTTTGGTTAAGGCAAAGTTAATTTGAGTTTAAACTAGTACAATATATGTGGATACGATACTTGGACTCAAAATTTATTTTACTAGTTAATGAACCATGCACTTACGGTAATTCAATTGAAGAATATTTTCGTAACAAGTTTTTTGGCGCCATTGCCATTGATTGTATTTGAGTTTAATTTCATTAACCTAGGCACTAACTTGAACTTCTTGCTTTTATTTTATTTTTCTCTATCGATTTATTTCATTGTTTCTATGTTCTTTCATTCGGACATTTTATGTGAAATTCGGGAGTCAATGAACTGATACAAGCTAATTCGAAAATTGAGCATACCTTTTATCATAGGTAAAGAGAAGCAAGAGAAGCTCACCAACAAGAGATTGCTAGTGCATAGAGTAATTAGATTATTCAAATGATTGAAAAGGCAATGGTCGATGAAGGGAATATGCTAATTGGGGAACTTCATGACTCCACAAATTATTCAGAGCAAGTCTAGCATCGTTTATTCTCATTCTAGATAGCAAAACTTCCAACTGAAGACCAATGTCATCCATTTATTTCAGAATGAACATCAATTCCATGTTAGACAAGCAGTATGCAAAAATTCTTTAAGGTCTTCAAGGAGTTTACATCAACATCCCTTTTGCTGGTGCACTTGTTTAGATGCATATTTATACTAAATTCTTGAAGGATATTTTATCTAATAAATACAAGATGGACGACACATGAGGTAGTGATGTTGACCAATGAGTATAGTGTTAGAATACAGAATAAGCTACCTTCAAAATTAAAAGATCCAGTGAATGTTGTAGTACCTTGCACTATAGGCGAATGTTATTTTAATAAATGTTTGTGTGATTTAGGTGTAAGCATTAACTTGATACCACTCTCTGTTTTCAGGAAACTATGTTTGGGGCTAAAGCAACTATAGTGATTCTACAACTAATTAATCTGTCTATCATGCATCTAAGAGAAATCATTGAAGATGTCATGATGAAGGTGGAAAAAATTATCTTTCCAACTGATTTTCTTATTCTTGACATGAAGGAAGATAGAGACGTTCCACTTATATTGGGTCGACCTTTTCTATCCATTGGTAGAGCTCTTATTGATGTACAAATAGGTTAGCTAATTCTGATGCTTGGTGACGAGTAGGTAGCATTTAATGTATTCAAACCTATGAAATCCCCTACTATGTAAAACAGTTGCTTTCAGATCTATGTGATAGATAGGAAAATTCATGACACTTTTCAATTGCATAATCCATCATATCCATATGAGGCTTGTATTGTGCATTCTCAATTCATGCACACTAATTTTGGCGAGATTGAAGCATGTGCAAGATTTCTGGAAACAAATACTCCGTGTAGGCGTAGATCAAAATCAGAAGAGTTGGGCACAAGTCCTACGAAGCCATTGAAATCCATTCAACAACCTCCTAAGTTAGAACTCGAGCAATTACCACCCCATCTCCATTATACCTACTTGGGAGAATATTCTACATTGCCAGTCATGATTGCAAATTCTATCATTGAGCTTAAGGAAGAAAGATTATTGCAAGTACTCAATAAAATAGCTATTGGGTGGTCTGTTGTTGACATTAGAAAGATCAGCCCTATACTTTGCATGTATGAAATTCTAATGGAAGATATTTCGACCAAGTATAGATAGCCACAAGAGACTCAATCCAAATATGAAAGAGGTAGTCAAGGCAAAGGTGTTGAAGTTTTTGGACACAGAGATCATCTATCCTATCTCAGATAGTGCATGGATCGTTCTTGTTTAGTTGTGTCAAAAAATGGGGAGCATCACATTGGTACAAAATGAGAAGAATAAATTAATTTCCACTAGAACTATTACGAGATAGAGATTTTGCATTGATTATCGCAAACTTGACAATACTACTCGGATAGGTCACTTTCTCCTTCCATTTATTGATCAGATGTTAGAGAGGTTATCAGGTCACTCTCATTACTCCTTCCTTGATGGATACTTCAGTTATAATCAGAGACCAATAGATCTTGAGGATCATAAGAAGGTGGATTTCACGCTCGGATGGGTCACTTTCTCCTTCCATTTATTGATAAAATGTTAGAGAGGTTAACAGATCACTCATTACTGCTTCCTTGATGGATACTTTGGTTATAATCAGATACCAATAGCTCTTGAGGATCATAAGAAGACAACTTTCACGTGTCCTTACGATACCTTTGCTTACCACAGGATGATGTTCCGTCTATGCAATGTTCCTACTACATTTCAGCGTTACATGATGGCCATCTTTGTTTTCTGAGTTCCTGGAACACTCAAAATTGGTCTTGCAATGATGTAAAGAAATTAATCTAGTACTAAACTAGGAAAAGTGTCACTTTATGGTATAAGAGGTCATCGTGTTAGGGTATTAGATTTCAGCAAAGAGTATAGAGGATGACAAGGCAAATATTCAGGTTATTGGTAAATTACCACCGCTTACCTCAAATAAGGGTGTTCATAGTTTCTTTGGTCATGTCGGGGTTTATCGTTACTTTATCAAGGACTACTCTAAGATCACTAAACTATTGTGCAATCTTCTAGTCAAGGATATCCCTTTTGTATTTTCTAAAGAGTATTTATTGGCTTTCAATCCTAAAAAAGAAAAGTTAATTTCATCACCAGCAATAATTGCACCAGATTGGAGTTTACCCTTTAAACTAATGTGTGATGCAAGTAACTATATGGTGGGCGTAGTATTGAGACAATGAAGGGATAAATGTTCTCATGTGATCTTCTATGCAGGCAAGACATTGAATGTTGTACAGTCGAATTAGGTCACCATTGAGAAGGAATTTTGAACTGTAGTCTATGCCTTTGATAAATTCTGATCCTATGTTGTTGGATCAAATGTAATAGTCTACACAAACCATTCAGCATTAAAGTATCTGATGGCTAAGAATGATGCTAAACCAAAACTCATCATATGGGTGCTACTTTTACATGAATTTGATTTGAAAATAAGAGACGAGAAGGAAAGTGAAAATGTCATAGCTGGCCATTTATCTTGACTTGAGCAAAGCGACAAAGAGAATTAGTAGATATCAATAAAGTCTTCCCAGATGAACAAATTTTTATCTTGGAGATAGAACCATGGTCAAGTCCATTATTCCACTATATTATTCAATTCATCAAAGGAAGAAATTTTTTTCGGACTTGAAGTACTATTTTTAGGATAATCCTATTCTCTAAGAAGGTGTCCAAATCAGATTATTAGGCAATCTATTCCTAAAGAAGAGGTCCCTCAAATACTCGATCAATGTCATTCATCTGCCTATGCTAGACATTTTGGAGCTTCAAAGACAGCTGCAAAAATTTTATAGTTTAGGTTATATTGGCCTTCAATATTTAGAGACTCTTATATTTTGTGAAGAGGTATGATAGATACCAACATACGGGGAAATATCTCTAGAAGTAACGAGATGCCTTTAAATAATATCCTAGAAGTAGGGCTATTTGATGTGTGGAGAATTGACTCAAATCAATATATTTTCATTGCAGTTGACTATGTCCCTAAATGGGTGTAAGCAATTGCCTTACCAATGAACGATGCCCGGGTGGTAATAAGTTTCTTGAAAAAGTACAATTTCACTCGGTATAGTACACTCACGCAATTATTAGTGATGGGGGTAAACACTTGTGTAATCACCAATTTGAGTCATTGTTGGCTAAGTATGGTGTCTCACATCATATAGCTATCCCCTAACACCCTGAGACCAATGGGCAAGTTGAAGTTTCCAATAGGGAATTAAAGTATATCCTTAAGGTAATAGTAAGTTCTTCAAGAAAAAAAATGGTCTAAGAAACTTGATAATGTCTTGTGGGCTTACAAAACAGCCTCAACATCCTTATAGGCATGTCTCCCTACATTTGATTTTTTTTTTTTGGGAAAGTGTGTCTGTCAATTGTCAATTGAGTTGATTTTAAAGCAAGGGGTAAAAAGAGACTACAATTGAATGAGATGGATGAGTTTCCATTGAAAGTCTATGAGATTGCAAAATTATATAAGGAACGGACCAAAAAGTGGGATGATTTACATATTTAAAGAAGGAAGTTTGAGGTGGGGGCAACAAATCTTGCTATACAATTCACGACTGAAGCTTTTTCTGGTAAATTGATGTCAAGGTGGTCAGAGCCGTACACCATTACTCAAGTTTTTCCTTATCAGACTGTTGAGATCACTCACGAAAGCGAAGACACATTTAAAGTTGCCATATTGAAGTAGCGTGTTCTTGAAAGAAAAGTTCACCGTTCACCTTGCAATACCAGAGTAAATCTCTTTAAAAAAAAAAAAGTCGTGCTCTTGACTATAAATTGAGCACTTAATTGGAGGCAATCCATTTTCGTTATCCCTTATCTCTTATTTTTATTGCTTATTACACTACATATATCTTTAGGAATTTCATTAGTATTCTATGGCCACGTTTAGGAACTCATACATTTACATCATTTTTTATACACATTTTAGGTGATTTTCAAGTTCATCGAATGCAACAAAAACCGCCTACGACAACATTTTTGAACGTTGTCATAGGCCTATGGCAATGCTTGGATGTGTGTTGTAAATCGATGTGTTGTCGTAGAGTAAGACCCCAGTGACAACGTTTAAAAATTGTTGTTTCAGCAATTTATGCAAATCGATTGACAAAATTAAAAATGACTTCTTACGAATAAATTTTGGAATTGCATAAAAATTCATAATTTCATTACAAATTTTTGAATCCATACATTTGAACATTAGAATGTCATACAACAAAACCTACATAAAAAGGAGTTTCAAAATGAAATAAAGTTAGGGGAATCCAGCACCAAGTCTACATCTTTCTCCAACCAAAAAGTTAATTGACAAACTACCCAAAATATGAACCACCCTAAAATACAGTGTTGTACCCTTCAGCTCTAAAAGCTTATCATCAGAGAACCAAAGAGGATAGTTGGAAGTAAATCGATATACCTGGAAATAAAGTCATAACGGTTAACAATTTATACAAAAAAATCCTTCCAAAAAAGGTATTAAATCTATGTTTTACATACGCCTTCCAAGAAGAAATCTTCTGCAGATCTGCAGATCAGCTGATGATGTCCAGCCTGGTTATCGCTCATTGAATCACTGACTTGTTCTAGAATAAGAACCATAAACTGGCAAGGACCACACCTACAAAATGAAAATGCTATTAGAGAGTAGTGTAAAGAAAAGTGGGAAAGAGCACTAAAATACAAAAAGCTTATTTATCAAAACCACTGTATAGAATCACATCCTAAACCTAATATTTCTGGCTGCATCTATCGCCAGCCTTTGGGAAAGTGATAAATCATCTTCCCTCATGAATTAAAAACTTGTTTCTGGATTCGACTTTGTTGCTTTCGGTCTCTCCCTCCCATCCCACCCACCCCACCACATTTTCTTTAGACGCACCAAACAATACATAGAATCAGAAGAGATAAAAAATAGTGTGTGTTTCTAGCGCACACACTTCAGATTGAACATTGAAAAGTCATCTCTCCCTTCATTTTTTGTATTGACTTTATGTCAATCCAGTTCTCCCCTCACAATTTACTGAAGAAACAATCTACCAAATAAGAAGGACCAGAAATCCACACAAATACGATTATAAAATCAAACAATTTCCACGTTCCATCAACAATTTTTTTCGAAAGGGCAAGAAACTGATATTACATACATAAAAATACAAAACCCAGCAATGAATTATAGGCAAATAGCTTAATCCAGAAAAGTCGACTTACAATTTTGCACATCAAAATACCAGCAAAAATAGATGATAGCCAGTTCAATATTTTGCTCGGAGTAGCATGCCCATCACTATTTATCGACCCAAGTGCTATTTCCAAATCCAACATCTTTACTTTCCAGAATCTCTGAAAAATAACGTCCACAAATAACAAATTAACAAATTGCAAAAACAATATTAAAAGCAATGTAGTGTTACAAGACGATGCATGTACGCTACCAGAAGAAGAAAAACGTTTATATCTGCAGAGCAAATATGAATTAGTGCCACAGAGTTAGAAGTGATCAAGTACTGGGAAAACTTCCCATTCAATTAGCGCCGAGATACAAGAAATAAGAAACAAACACACAATACCTGTTCCTTCACAAAGTTCTCCTCAATCAAACAGAGTATATAAACATTCACAAAAGTCAGTAACAATTTCAAAGAATAAAACAATATCCAAATTAAGTTTTGGCCAAAAGGAATTCTACTCTTTAAATGGCCAGAACAAACTATTACCTGATATCTCCTCAACTCTTAGAATCAATGAATGGCAACCGATCAGTTATCACAACTCCCTTAAAGAAGATTAAATAGATGAAACAAAACCTCCTTCAACTCCCACCCCCACCCAAAGAAGAAAGAAAAGCCTCAAGCCAAAACAGTACGAAAGGAGAAAAAGAAGACGTAAAAAGTTTTGCAGCTGTCATTGATTAGTAGCACATGAATCAAAATTATTCAACTGCAATAAAAATTAAATTTAACTAGCAGGGGACTTCAATCACTGTACGCTTACACTATATCGAAATTGCATGCACTAAAATAAAAATGCCAAAAGAAAGAAATTAAATGAAAGATAATAGGCTCCTATGAATATCAATTAACTTATAAGCTTTGCACTCCATTAATAAAGTCTATCTTTTTCCTCCTCTGAAATTAACAGACCAAATAACTCAATTATTTCATCAGGTATCAACATTGCGTGTACGTGTTCTTGAGTGTGAGGGATAATGAGAGATATGTTACCCTTTCAAAGTAATGAGATGAAATAAAAAAAAAAAAACCCAAATCAGAAAACCTGCAATTTTATCAAAACAAACGAGATTCAGAAGTTAGTCTCTCAAAGATCAAACCCAACCATGGTCGCGGACCACCTGGGCTGCCTTCCCCTCCACATGGCGCACCCGGCCCAACCATGGGTCTTCCTCAATTCGCCCAGAACGCGATCAATTTTTGGCTGCAGTTAAGGGTTTGTGCGAAAAAATTTGATGCTCGCGATTGTGTGAGATGAGGTAGGACTGAGGCTGTTGGTGATTGGTGGGCGTGGTGGCTGTTGGTGGTTTTGTGCATGGTGCCGGAGGGTGGAGGTGGCAGGTTGGAGATAATGAAGGGAGACGGGAATGGTGGGTTGGAGAGGAATGAAGGGAGAGATAAATAAATACAGGTTTGGGTTATTTTGAGCTGTGTATATATTTAAAAAAAAAAAAATACAAAAGTTTTGGGTTATTTTGAGTTGTGTATATTTAAAAAAAAATACAAAAGTTTTCGCAACATTTTATAAACGTTGTGAAATGTCACTTTTAACAAGACCTTTCGCAACGTTTGACAAACGTTGCGAAAGGTAAAATCTTCTACAACACTCAATAAACGCTGTTAAAGGTGTCTACCGCAACAAAAAATATTGTCAAAACTCATTTATATTAACCAATGACAACATGCACTTACTAAAATGTTGCCAAAAGACAATTTTGACAATATTTGTCAAATGTTGCGAAAGCTTATTTTTATTGTAGTGATGTGATATCAATCATAAAGTCACTTTATCACACACCACGAGGCAATAGGATTCCCAAAAAAAATTCTGGTAAACTTGGTACTCACCTAGCCTAAAACGCCGGTACCGCTCGGGTTAATCAAAGGCCAGCAAGCCTAAAATTGCTTAACTAGGGGATCGTCCAGTTTTATAATGGATGACAGCCTAGCACAAAACATAGGGAAAGCACCATTTTGTTCGAAAAAAATAAGAAGACGTGACTGTCTCTTATAATAAGAAGATTATAAAGGAGGTAACTTCGTTCCCACTTACAGTTTGCTGTATTTTTATTTTATTATTTTTTTTTGCAGTTCTTAGTTATTTTAGCTTTATTCTGTTGCATTTTTTTCCAGTTTGATTGTCTGTGCATGCATTGATATAGCGACACTTTAGGTAGATTTACTCGTAAGCCTGTGATAGAATTAGAATCATCTTCTTTTAATCCCAAAAAAATGAGTGAACACGAAGATCAGCCTGTTGGAACTCTTCAAGATTACCTCCACCCTAAATGCACAGCCACACCATCATGCATTATGTTCCCAGCCAACACTCCACAACTAGAATTTAAACCAGGGATGATACAGTTACTTCCCACCTTTCATGGTTTAGAGAATGAAAATCCTTATCTGCACATTAGAGTGTTTGAGGAAGTAGTTGCGATCTTCAATAGTCAGAATGCTACAATAGATGTTGTTATACTTAAGTTCTTTGAAAGATAGAGCAAAGAGTTGGCTGGACTCATAAAAACCGCGATCAATACGATCATGGAATGAGATGACACAAGCTTTCTTTCAACAAATACTTTCCTCAACGTAAGACCAGTGCTATAAAAGGGCATATTTCCACCTTTGCACAACAGGATAGTGAGATTTTTATCAGGCTTGGGAGAGGTTTAAGGAGTTGTTGAGTATATGGAGTTACGCCACTCATCACCGAGGCTCTAGTTAAAGTGCTACGTTGTAGTCCACATGGAAATGGAAAGTCAACAAAGACCCAAGTGGTCAAAAGCAAAGAAGTCAAACAAAGGCTAAAGCTCATGTGCCGAAGCACCGCCTTAATGACCAAAACTCTAAGCCGAAGCTTTACAAGAAATCAATGAAGAAGCCACAATAAGAACCACCAATAAGAAATTCCCTCCGGCAAAATCCCTTAGTTCTTCCGAAGTCCCTAAAGCTGAAGTTACAAGATCTGTAGACAATTTTTAGGAGTGATCGATGTAACGCTTATAATAAATAATATCAAATGTGTCAGCCTAATGTATATGGCAGGTGACCCTTTGCCAATATATTTATTGTATGATAGACATGGTGATGTAAGGCTTCAGTTTAAGATCAAATAGACACCAAATCGTCCAAAACACTATAAATAGGTGGTCTTTGTAAATGGTAAAGGATTTTTGATCTTTGATAGTCATTTTGGAGGCTCATATATAAGAAAACACTCAAGACAAATACTCTCAAGAAAACTTCTTGCTTGCTCTATATTTGTTAGTTCAATCATAAGTTATTTACATTTTGTTGGTGATTGTTTATGGCGAAGGAATATAATATACGATGCAAAAATTGCAGATTCAGTATAAAGTATTCAGAATCTAGGTATCTTATTTTCCTTTTAACGTAGTCCAATATTACTACTCCAACCTACCAAAAATATGCCTAAATATTTTCATGACGTGCTTCATTTTTTGCTAACCGTATTAATGCTATTACATTAGTGTATTTAGTTGCATATTGGATGTATAATTTTTTTAAACCCAAACAAAATACAATATTTGAAGTCGCCACAATCCGAGATGAAAAAAACCAAGGAATACAAACAGTCCAACTCCAAATAATCCAATCAAAAGAAAGTTAGATTTCATTTTATTGGTTCCCGTATTTCCCTCAAGGAAGATAAAGTTACGTTACAAGAAACCCAGTTAACATCAAGCAAATATAATGAAACTTAGATGTCATTTTGTAGGCCACCTTATTTCCCTTAAGGGAATAATGTAATGAGAACCACATAAAAAATCAACAAAATGTAAAATATACGACAAAATCAATACATTCCAGGTACATTGAAATCCGATTTCGAACTTTGCACTACGTGAAGGGAGTCACACTCCACCATCTGTAAATTGTAACTATTTTTCTTTTGCAAATGTTAGTCCATGTCATATGGCTATTACTTTTGAATCCTCCACTGCCCCTATCGTCCTCTTCGAATATGCAGTCAAAACCCTGTTCTGTATAACAGAAATGAGGAAAAGATTTTGGACTCAGAGAATTTAAATAGAGACGGACAATTGGTGTAATAAAAGATGAGACTATTTCAGAAAGGTTTATGGAAAAATTTATTTTCTTTGACCTGACCTTGAGAATTTAACTTGACTTATCATTTAACTTCTTGTAGACTAGTTAGCACGTGCATTTCTCGTGTGCTCCACTTCTAAGTTTAGTATAAGTAGTAATAAATTACTCAAAACGATAAATTTTTATATTTCAAACATTCAGAAAACTAATGTACATACTAATTAGATCCTTGAGATATTCTTTTCTACGTTATTTAATAGTAATTACCACTTTCTAGAGCCTGTTAATTTTTAAAAGAAATGGAACAAGCGGATAGTGTTGGAGATGGATTATAATTTAGAGCCTTTGTGGAACCACAGATTGCTGTGATGGGAAAGTTTTATTCTGAGTTTGGTTTCGTTCCCTTGGAAGATTCAGCCCTTGCAAAGTGCTATGTTCGCACACCACCAAAGTGGTGGCCACCACCCAGATTCACTGGCACCTGATTGATTCTTGGCTGCTGGTTTAGGGATTGCATGGAAGCAAAGTGGACTAGAATTCTCCACCGGGTACTTCCCTAATAAAATTGATATCTGAGTTGACAGTGTTGGAGGAAATATGCTCGATTTAGTCCTTCTCAACACGAAACTTCATGATCGGATTGCCTCCTGTGGAATGATCTCACAGTGCAACCTGGAGCAGCCTGATGGAGTGCACAACTTATTCGTATTACTTAGCAAAACAGTACTGAATGGATTTTTAATTTTCGACTACTATTTCCTCTATCCGAGGTCTCTTAAGA
>CAIGRH010127490.1:0-15727 GCA_903798295.1 Fraxinus nigra | reverse complement strand
TCAAAGTAAGTATATATTGGACATACTCAAGAAGTTCGACATGGATGATTTGAAGCCAATAAGTGCCCCTATGAGCACATCCATAAAATTGGACAAGGATGATCAAGGTATCGAGGTATGATCGAATTCCTTTCTTTACTTGATCACAAGTATCGAGGTATGATCAGATTCCCTTCTTTACTTAATCGCAAGTAGACCCGATATTATATATAGTGTGTGTCTATGTTCTAGATTTCAATCTAACTCTAAAGAATCTCATCTTAAGGCCGTGAAACGAATCTTTAGATTTCTTAGGAGCACTAGAACTTTAGGACTTTGGTATCCTAAAGGCACCTACATTGATCCTAAAGGAGTGGACCAGACGAGTAAACCGGACGTTCGATAACTCCGTCCGATTTGACAGAGAATTTTAACTCTGTCAATCTAATATCCGGATGATGAACCGGACGTCTGGTACATCGCGATTAAAATCCCCTTTTACGAAACCAGACATCATTTTTTCCCTCTTTTCCATTTTTCTCTCAATTCTCTTCCTAAACCTCGTCTCTCTCCTTCATCCTTTCCACTCAACTCATCAAATACTCAAAATTAAAAACATATTACCTCTACACTTCAAATCCTTTCAAAACTCCAATTTTCATACATTTCATCCGATTTTCCCAAAAACAATCGAAAACCTAGAACTTGATTCATTTTTTTTCTCTTCAATTCTTCTGTACTATTCTATAATGTTGGGGTCTAGAAGAACGAGAAAATATTCAAGAGTACGGTGAGACGATCTCATCCACCATCATCTGACAAAGAATTCGACATGAAGCCCGAGGTGCTAGCTAACCTATTTGAAAAATATCTCATTTTAATAGGTAAAATCATTGTTTTTTGCAACTTTACTATTGAAGCACCCACATTTCATATTGAAGAATATTTTGAAAACATGGAGTGAGTGTCGGTAGCTACTCTTAAAGAACATGCATATCCTCGCCTTATGAAAGAGTTTTATAAAAATATGGTTATTACTCTTCGTTCGGATGAGACTTCATATTTACTCAAAAATATTCGTATCACCATCAACAAAGCTCTCATTCGTGATATTCTTGAGCTTGAACCATGTGATATTCAAATTTTTCTTCATAAAACTCATTCCACTCTTGAAGGGTATAACCCTTTCGGGACATGTCGTCGAGTAACCGGAAAGGATTTTGAAAATATCACAAAATCTAGTGCAAATCAACTAACACTTCCATACAAAGTTTTACAAAACATAATTGCACACGTGATTCTTCCTTGAATGGGTCATCGAGACGAGGTAAACTTTTTTGATCTTTTTATCCTTGATTCTTTTCTTGTTGGGCGAAAACTAGATTTTCCAACTATTACATTAAACCTCATTAAACTTGTGCATTCCTCACGACATCATAAATGTTTGCCTCATAGAATGCTTCTTACAAAAACTTTTAAACATTTTGACATTCCACTACACGATGAGACATTTGTTAAACTTCGCCCTACCGACACTATCAACATTTAAACCCTTAAATGAATGAAAATAGTAAAAGAACATGGTCAATGGGTGGCGCACACAAAAAGGTTCGACCCACCTTGGGTCCATCGACTCTACGTTTTGAATGTGATGAGGATGACAATGCTGATGATATATTGCAAGTTTCGCACCCTTCTCACGATGCTCCTGCTTCTAGTGTTCCTCGTTCTTCGACTGGTAGTTTCACATTTACCGAGGATCACTAAAATCTTCTCAATGACCGCATTGACTTTCTTACATCTTTTGTTGATGGCCTGGCGGGATGCTTAAGGAGTTGTAGGTTCAGCATGCCATCATATGAGCTCAACACGATGTCATTCAAGGATAAGAGGCGAAAATGCAGGCACAGCAGAATGCCTTCTACTCTCACTTCTATGCACTTTTTCCTCCACCGCCTCCTCCGGGTTCGCAGTCCTCCACTTTATTGCTATTTTAGATTGTCTTTAGATTTTCTATGCCTTATCTACACTATTTATGTTTAGCTTATTTTGATGCTTTATTGTACATCATTATCTATGGCTATTTCTTTAATGATCTAAGCTAAGGTTATTATGATCTATATTTTACCCGATGGTTTTTGCTTATGTTTTTTGTTTATGCCAAAAGGGAGAATGCGAGTGAGATGATTATGGATGCATGATTTGATAATATGCTTGGAATGTATGAAAAATGAGGAAAAAGTAAAATCATTTTTATATTTTGAATGTATGATTATCAATTTATAAAAGACATGGGAATGCGAATTGCATGATAAATTGATATCAGATTGCTCAATCATATTCTACAAATCATCTTGTTTGTCATAATCAAGAATGATGAAATTGTTGACATATGGTTCATCCTATGTTTTGATTATAACAAACAAATTATTATTTTTTATTTCTAACATTTACATTCGAGTCTTCATTGTTACATGTTGAGAACTTCATGGAAATTGTGCATTCACAGTCAAGTTTGGAAATAATCAAGCACTCGCGCTAAAAACAATCGAAGGCAAATCAAGCACTTGTGCCAAATTCAAAATCAAGCAACGAATTAAGCACTCGCGACAAATCAATTGAAGATATTATAATTATATGTTTGAACTTATTTGCAGAGATAAAACACTTCAATTTTTAGCAATGAATCATAACAAACTCGTAAGTTAAATTTTTATGCACAAATAAACCTTTCAAAAACGTTCACATAAAAATTATTTTCGATATGACAAAATCTTCACTTGACTCTTAAACTCTTTACCAATAATATTTATTTTGAAAAGATAAATGAATGTGTCTCTCAAGAATTTACACTTGTTAAATTAATCGAAAAAAGAGAAAACTAGAAATTTCTGGTCTGACGGATGTCCGGTGGCCCCAACAGTCAAAATTCTTACTGTTCTGATTTCTGACGTACAACGGCTAGTTTCGATCGTCCAGTCAGTAACAAACGTCTTTGGGGGTCATCTGATTGGTCAGAACTTTTTGCGTTTTGACTGCTATAAATACCACATCATTTTACATTCAATTACATATGTTCAAGAGCATTCAAGTGAGATATTTTTAAACAAAAAATGTAGTGATTTCTCATTCCATTTATTATTAAATCATTTCATCTGTGAATTTTTTTGACCAAATCAACTTTTGAAAATCATTGTACACATCAAAGGTTTGCATACCTAATACTTGAGCTTCATTCATTGCTATTTATTAAAGTGTTAGTCCATTTCTCTTTTTGTACTTAATTGTGATTATATCATTTATTAAGATAGAAGTTTCAATTTGTAAAAGCAATTCTCTTTAAACTTGTGAGTCGTGTTGAGATTCCGTAAAATTCAACGTTGTAAAAGGATCAGTGCTTCTTGTTTGTAAATTATCTGAAGCTTTGTAAATGGTTGGATTGCACCACAAGTCAATTAACATAGTGAAATTGACTTTGCTCATGCCGAAGAACTTGATAACGGAGAACATAGATCATTGTGTTGATCGAACCTCCATAATTATACTGTTTGTATTCTTTATCCCTCTTTACTTATTGCTTTCATATTCGTGCTTATTATTTAAATTAATCTATCGAATTATTGCATACTTGATTATTGATTAATTTTTTGAAAAATTTTTAAAAACCAATTCACTCCCTCTTGATTAGTTATTCTTAGGCTATCAGTGTCTCGTTGAATAAATGGATAAATTTCTATATTCAAATTACATATTTAGTTCCTTTATAACCACAGGTAATGTGATGCCGTATTGAATGTTGAAACCAGTTTCCACTTACAAAACGAAAAAAAAAAAGGAACAAAAAAAAAAAAAAGTGTTCGTCATATCTTGGGAAAGAAGTCCAATCCTCCTGCAAAGCTTATTGATGCCCTGAATTTTCTGTGCTGAGTTATGTTTTGTGGGTTTTTTTAAAATTCTTCATTTGAGCATAGACGACATTTCCATCTAATTTCCTAAAAAATGTGTGTTTTTGTGCCAGACAGATATAGGGTAAAAAATAAAAATCATGGAAGGTCGCTCAAATTTGAACGAAGTTTCACTCGAGTCACTAGCGTTTTTATTTTGAATCTATTTCTTCATTTGAATCACATGGATATCATAGACATCAATGAGACTTGTTAATTGTCTAGTTGTTTATTTGGGTCACATTGTGATCTAAACTACACGAGGTTACATTTAGTGGTGGATTTAGGAATTCAAGTAAGTTAGGGCGGGTTCACGCGAGCGCACCAACAGCCCGACGGCCTCCCAATATATTAAAAAAATAATAATAAATAAATTCATGGCGGCTGCCAGTGCTGGTTCCGCCCTTGATTACATTGACAAAGATATCCAATGTATTTACCAAGCGACAATCGAAAATGACATTGTTAACATGAAAGTTGAGATACTTTCTTTAGGTCCCTTCAATACAAGTTGATTTACAACATCTGATCCCTTAAAAGACGGAACACATTGCAACAAAGACGGGGAAAAATCAAGAGGTCAATAAGATGTCACCATTCACAAATTACTCACCCAACCGTATTAAGCTTCATTATGAAAACATGCACAAGCACAAGAAAACGAAATTTTACGAAGCCATTTTCTCCTTACCTTACCTTGAGCGAGCCACTCATCGACCTTCTCAATTCCCAAGGTGGTAAGCATCCTTTTAATGGTGACTGCAGAAACAAGGAAGAAGTTGACAATTGCCTCTGTCTCATTGAGATTGAGGACAGACAACTGAAAGTACTCCTTAGCCTTCTCTTTTCACTATCATCATATGCTTGGCATTTGTGGTCGTGTTGCACCGCAGTAATTTTAAGGGCTTCGGGTAACACACAATTGAAGATCGAGCCTAGATGGACAATAAATTGAAAATAAATCAGATCAGCAGAAGCTGATAAGTTTGCAATAGAAGTGGATACAAAAAAACTGCATGTAAATAAATGAATGACAACTTTCTTAATGGTTGAAGAAAAGTACCTAATTTCGCCAGTCGATTCACCCATTTTGGAATTCTTTTCCCTGTCAACTTGTAACATATGTCCTTGCAGAAATGGTTACAGTTCTTGACGATCAAGTGATATGTATCACCGTTGTAACTTGCAGCTTGACGTTCCATGAACTCCCTAACCTGGGTGCTGTCCAAGCATGTCGTCCCAACAAATATCGACTTCCTAAACTTAAAACCCGGGCATTGTCGGGGTTCAACTTCGAACACGCCACTAGAAGGATAGTCATGAGCTCCAAATGCATACTCTACACCATGAACTGTGAAGTACAAACTGGGATAATTAAGAAAAAAATATTGTTCTCTCTTTTGGCGCCTGCAGGTTTACTAATATCTTAAAACTACCATAATAGGATAATTTCTTTTCAGTTTTTAGTACATTAGTCAAGCAAACTCGTTTTTTCATTTTATTTTTCATTTTCAGCACAGAATTTCAATGACTTTTTTAGTCAAACTCCAAATGACAGAAGGATCTTGTTGCTTAGTATCAAAACATGATTGCCCTCACTGAACTTTATCTAGACATAATCGTGTGCTTTCTTGAGAAGTATGAAATGGTAACTAGAGACATATAAAAGATATTATAACAAAAGCAGTTCAATTTACCTTCCACACCGGAGTGAAAAATACCTAGGCCAGCCCAATAGACATAACCATTCATTGGTGTCAAGTCATACACATTAAGATAAACTGGAGTATTCCCAGGACCAAAATTGGCCGACTTTGCTTTGGAAAATAAACAAAACCGCGGAGCTGATTTTGCTTTCAAATGGAGGGGAACTATTGATTTCCACCCTTTTTTTGATCCTAATGCCATGTTGATTCTATAAGGAAACTGTATATCAAACCAGACCAAATGGCATCTTGTATATCTGGACAAAATAAGAAAGCATAAGGCTTAAGAGTACACTATATATCAAAATGAAGTAAACAATTAAAAGAGAAATAAAAAGACAACAATACATCAATAAAACAACTTCCACAGTTCTTCGGTTTATTGCACAAGAGATCTTTGTACACAACAGTCAGTGATTTTGACCATCCATATTAAGATCTGATACCATGCTACGTGAAATAATTAGTGCATGTTATGGTACTGGATAATACTAAGAACAAAATTTCAGATTATTTTTCTTTTTCAATAATTTCCATTACTTCTTATCTATCTCGCTGAGTTTCCACGAGATTTATGATAGTACGAAACGTGGTAACTGGAAACTATTGATACAAACGTCACATGCTTAAAGTCGACTGAAACAGAGGCAACAGTGTAATGTATTTCCTAGGAAATTTTTCGCTAACATAAAAGGTAAAAAGTGTCGTGATAATAAAACTTGAAGTGAATACTATTGAAGTTGAAAAGAGAAGGGAATAGGGAATGGAACTCAACAATGCAAATATAAACATCCGAAACATTGTTGGTTTGCAGCATACAATAACTTAATCTTCCTATTTATCTCTTAAGCAGGTAGATAAAAAGGAATCGTCTCATATCCAACTCACAACATTATATTTCTAAGTAAAACTAGAGCGCGTGGCGGCTTAATTTCTTAAAAAGAGAATGTATAACATAGAAGAAGTTCCCCTGTTAGTCCATCACTAATAGATTGTTCTTTGAAGCTGATTCTTCGAATAAATAAACAGATTGCAAAATGATTTCACTCTACTTTGTGCATTTATGTTGGCCTTGCTGAATCAGCCAAGAGAATGATGAATGTGGATAATATATGTCTAGCTATTTAACAAATGGTCATTGCAAAACTCAATTAACTTGATTAAGTAATTTCTTTAAACCGCCGTTTGCTACATATTCTCTCGAAACTTCATTTTGTACTTAAACATATTACTTAAGCAATTCAAGTGCGTTTGTAATGACAAAGAGTTGGTAGTCTGCAATTTGATGTGAAAGGCACTTATTGCCCGGGGGAAAATTGTTAGCAAAATTATGTTGGAGAGGAACTGAAAAAGGAATCAGAAGATTCAGTAAAAAGAGTACCAACATACTTTTCAACTTCAAGAAGTGGGAGGCCACTATGTAGCCTCTCATGTAATTATTGATTATGTGTATCCTACATCTTTCAAAGTGGCTTTTTTGATCTACTTTTTTTTTCAATCACCTGACATGAAGATAGTGTTCAATACTTGTCTTGTAAGTAAAACTTGTATTGGAATGGCTCGTTGAGAGAGAATTGCAATTTGATTCTTTAAAATTCTCTCTGTTCGAGAAATGAATATAATACTACTAGCAACACCGATACTGATGCAGCAACCAGGAAAAGAAAAACAATAATAAACTTCCTGTAAGAAAACTCTGAGACTTCTGAAGTAAGCATGTATGTTTCCATAACATTGCACATAAATGTTTCACAAATGACACCTAAAACTACTACACATAGATAGGAACATTCAAAACAAAGGAGAACTCCTTGTAGATATCTTAATATCAATAACAGTGACTATGTACCATTCATAAAAACTCATGCTATCAAACTTCATAAAATTTAATTTGGTCTAGAAAATAACAACATCAAATCTGATACCAATATGCCAACCAGGAAAAATGGAAAGAAGAGGAGCCAGCAAATAAGAACCTATTAATTTTGAATTAACCACAACAATTGGACAAAATAATAGAGAAGTATCAAGACACCGGTTCATACACATTGGCCAGCAAGTAAAAAAACAAAAACAAATTGACCAACAGTGCAAAGAGGACAATTCTCAACTAAGCCCCAACTAAGCCCCTGTTTGATCCACATTATTTTTTTCATTCTCATTCTTCTACTTATGTTCAACCACACATTTTACGATAAAATAATATTTTTCATCAAATCAATAACTTTTCCTTCTTTTTCAACCACACATTTTCTATCAATCTACTATTCCAGAATACATTCTTCCAAAATAATGTGGCTCAAACACACCCTAAATATTTTATCTCTTCGATCCCTCTGACAGTTCGCATCATCATCCACCNAACCATATTGTTAAGGGAAACAAGTTTAGTCTCAATTAATACCCCAAAGATAAACTTACACGATGTTTGGTACACATTAAAATTTTCATTTTCATTCTTCTACTCATTTTCAAACACAATTTTTCAATAAAAATAATATTTTCGATCATATCAATAACTTTTCCTTCTTTTTCAACCACACATTCTTCATCAATCTACTATTCCAGAATACATTATTCTAAAATAATGTGGCTCAAACACACCCTAAATTGCAAGTATGCACACCCAAGAACCAGCAGACTATATAGTTATAGTTGACCTTCCATTACCACTGTGTAACTTACTAATTCCTCTACCTGGGTACATAATTACAAAATGATTAAAAATAGTTCAAACAACAAGCATTATAATCGTCTTGTAAAGAATAGATTTGGTCACCTTTAGGGTAGGGGATTGGCACTACAAGGTCGGAATAATTCCTCGAATTCTTGCCAATACGCCCATACCAGCAGGTAAATCTTAATTCCCATAGCTACCAGACCAGAAAATGACTAAAAATGTACAAAATTCTAATCAAGAAAACCCAAAAATATGCAACATTATGTCAATATAAACAGAAAACGAGAATCACAGCTACAAGTACTAGAATGAGCCCAGAATTGTGCCAGATCTTGTATTGAAATAGAAAAATTTACATATCAGAGAGGAGAAAATAAAGAAACAAGATATTCAAGAAATTTTTAAGATCAGGACAAAACAGAATAAAATATAATTCTAGCAGTTTCGTTTCTATTAACAAGAGAAAGAAGGAAACAAAATGAAAATCAATAAGAAGAAAGAAAATAAGTGATTTGACACCCATAATACAAAAATAAGTGCTTCTGGAAGAGAGACTTACAGATTTGGAGAAGAATGACATTGAAGAAGAGACTAAAGAATCAAGCTTTCAGCTTAATGTTGCAAAGAACGAGATGCGAGTGTCTCTTTCCTTGTCTGAATTATTAGCAACATTAACTCATTGTTTCTTTGACAAATCCCTGGCAAATTTTACACTACAAGATTTTTAAATGACTATAAAAGGCTGGGTTAGAGCTTAAACAAATTACTGTTGGTAGTAGAAAATAGTACAGGATAAAGAAAATGGACAGAAACCAACGTCTGCCTGAAGAGAACCCTGAAGTGATATGGATATTAATGGCACAAATCTCTCTCTCATGCCACAAATTGTTAGGGAAGGTCCCATATCTTTTAACCCATGTTGCTTTTGGGCATTTAACTTTCAAAAAAAGAACAATTTTATCTCGAATCTTTTATTTTTTTTCTAAATAGCTGTTGAAATCAAACTTGAGCTCATGGAATTTTCCACGAGAAAATATTCGGGCAACCTTAAAAATATGGTTCGAGATAACTTGTGTAGAACAGATTTTAGCAAAGTTCTTTCGAAATATCTCTTTCTTTCCCAACTTCATCTTTTTAACGATTTTGTTATCTAGAAAACATGATCACGTACTAATTGTTCAGTTTTGACTACTCCATGGGCAGAAACCGTCCCCTGCAACCATCGGTACAAACAAATTGAAAGATTAGAGATGGAATTTAACCTGAGTAAAAAGTTAGCGACCATCAACTCCGATTTTTTCATAATAAAGTGTACCTATTTTTTTTTTACTGATGTTGAGAATAAAGTTACACTGAGACAAAGGCAGTGAAACAATAGTAAACGACAAGCCAGGACAAGACCAATAAATCAAAAACAAAAGTAAAAATAGAGATGATATACCAAGTTGTCAAGATTATTATTCCTTCCAAAAAAGCAGTCGAATCAAATTTGTGTTTGAAATTTGGTTTGTGAATAATCTTTTTGACTAATCATTGCAAATTCAATCACTCTTCAATAGTGATCTCAAATAATTAAGGAGATCCAATGAGTCTTTATGTCTCATGCAACACTATTTGGCTGCGAAGCTTTTCTGCTGCTATTTAAATTTTTTACTACTTAAATGAATAATAATATTCTCGAAAATACGAGTCATACAAGCTTTTAATTTGACAGAATTCTATATAACGTGTACTCGTATCGGAAAAAATAAATCATGGCTATTGTACGCAAATAAATTTGAAAAAATTCTCTTATTTTATCATCAAATATGAAAAATAACAAGTGATTTGTTTTGATGGTATTCATATTTGATAAAAGTAAAATTAAATAAATTTTCGTCATGCTCTATTTATAATCTTAATTGATTCTCTACCTACCCACCTAGGTTAGTCTTGAATACCTTTAATTTTGTTAGTTTTTTTAGTTGTATTGACAATTCTTTAAACAGAAAAATTATTGTAAAAGAATAAGATTGTTACAACATAATTGTAGAAGTCAATGAGTCTTTTGGAGGATTGTATAGATGAATTATGAGTCTTTGAATTCGAGTATGGAACAAGAAGAAATAGTTGTTGGATTTACGCTAGCATGTTGCCTAGCCGATACTCGAGCGTCCAAAGCAGAATCATTGTCACACGGCTCTTGCTCGAGCAACACACCTCTCACTAGTCTGTCGCTCGAGCAACAGTGTTTTCTGAGAAACTCTAATTTTCGTTTTTAAAGAGTTTTATCTATCATATTCTACCTAAACGCATCATATTATAAATACTCAATGTCCAGTACGTTTTTTGTGGTGGTTGATAATTGTTTTACATCTTTATATCATTATTCCAAGATCCAAGAATATATTCAAGTATTTAGATTAACATATTGATTCTTTAGATCAATCAACCACAAATTTGGGAAAAACATCTAATTCATATAATCGAAAACACCAACTTCCTAAATATTATCAGGAATGTACTTTCTCAATAACTTTCATGGGTTGCTAAAAATTGAGGGAGATTGGACTAGACGTACAAGAACGAGATGTTCTTGATGTTCCACATGAGATCGACAATTTCAAAAGATTGGGAACAGTTGTAAGTGAAGCACGTTCCAGCGGGTCTTGGAGATTACATGAATTAGATCAGCGAGTTTAATGAGTTTTCTAGGTTGGATCATACAATAAATTCTTATTGTCTGTAGTGGAAATTATTGGCTTGGTCCCGAAATTTTTATCTAGTTAAGGGTTTTCTCATTCGTCAAATCTAGTGTTATTTCCTGCTTTAATTATTTATTCACCTTTTAGGTGATTTTTGGGTTGAACTAGTAAATTTCATGTGGTATCAGAGCCTAAATTTGATTCATAACCCTAAATTTCTAGATAAGTAGTTCATTGTCTCGCCTGCCATATTTTGATGGCAGTAACTATGCCTATTGGAAAGTTAGAATGAGAGTCTTCCTGAAATTGATGGATGAGTGTATTTGGTTGAGCATAGTGAATGGTTGGACCACCCATCTACCATAGTTGTAGGTGTAGTCAATCTTACTAATATTTCAACTTGGTCTAAAAAAGATTTAGATGAGTGTAATTGGAATGGTAAAGGACTTCATGCTATATTTATGGCCGTATTACTTGAAGAATTTAGGCGCGTGTCTATGTGTGAGGTTGCTAAAGAAATTTGGAGTATTTTACAGTCTCCACATGAGAAAAATCAGGCTGTTAAGAATTTGAAGTTATAGATATTGACCACTAAGTTTGAAGAAATTAGGATGAAGAACGATGAAACCTTCGATAACTTCTATGCGAGCTTGAATGACATAATTAATTCTAGTTCTAACCTAGGTAAGAGAATTCATAAGTTTAAAATTGTCAAAAAATCTTGAGATCATTACATGAAAGATTTAGACCTAAAGTTACAGCTATCAAGGAGAGTAAAGATCTAGATGCTGTTAAAATTAAAGAATCGATTGGATCTCTCCAAACTTATGAACTCATCATATCTCAACATAAGAAGAACAAATCCATAGCATTGAACACCGTTGAGGAAGAAGAATACGATTCTTCCGATTTGGAATCACCTAATGATGAGGAAATATCCTACTTTGTTAAGAATTTTAAACAAAAAATGTTTAGAAATAAGAAGAAGACTAAAGAGAGACAGAGGTGATTTCAATGAATCTAGAAATAGGATTATGCTACAAGAACATAATCATTTACTAAAAGTTTCACCAAATGGACAAGTGGCTGCTCTCTATTGGGGGGCACAGACGCTTCCCAATAGGGAAGAGCCACTTGTCCATTTGGTGAAACATTTGGTAAAACATTAGGCACATTTATATTTTTCCCTAGAAATATATGTAAATCTGTGAGATATCATAAGTAACAATGTTTTGGCCACAGTAGAAGTGAGTGTTCTAATTGTAAGAGAAGTCAGGGTAAAGCTATGAATTAACTTTCACTGATGACAAGTCTAGCTCGGAAGATCAAAGTAAGATGTCTACAAATGAGGAGAGTGAGAATTTTATGGCCTTTACTACTAGGATTAAAAGTGAATCTGATAAGAATAGTGAGAAGATTGATGAAGTAGATAGTGGTAAGCAATCTGAGGAAGATTCTGAAAATGAGGATGATATTCGTAAGGCTTATCCAAAATTATTTGAAGAGAGTTTTAAGATTAAGAAGATGAATAAAGTTGTGCTTAAGAAGGTCAATCAACCTGAGTTAGTTAGAGAGGAACTTATAGCTGACTTTCAGGAGTCTACTTTGTACCTCAACAAATTAGATATTGTAAATCAATCCTTAAAATCTAAGATTAAAGATCTTATAAGTGAACTTGAGAAGTCCTTTAAGAGAGTTAGTAAGCTGATCGTTGAGAATGAGAAATTATAAATGTTAAGAACCTTCTGAGCAAACTTGGAGATTCCAAGTCTCGACTTCTTCTTTGAGATTGAACAAGTACACTGGGAACAAAAGAGGCCTAAGTTATAATCAAACCGATCATAATAAGGCTGGTACTTCCAAAACCATTTTATCTCTGCCACCAACCAGCCTACGCATATTCCTAATCCTGAACTCAAGAACAAAGGTATCATAGCACAGATGCCTACTAGATAGCATAGGACCTACCAAGAGATATCAGCGACCACATAGTTTTAGACAAAGGTTTATCCCTACCCGTTTCAATTGTGTTGAGTTAGGATATATAAGGCCTCGTTGTCATAAATTTCCGAATAGAAATAGAAATCAGAATTTCACTGGAGTTAGAAATCAAGATTGTGATGGCCGAAATGACTTCCTTACTAATCAAGTGAGTTATTTTACCAAGTTTATGACATGGTTGACTCGGAATAAGTCTTCAACTAGTCATGTTTGGGTGAAAAAAGAGTAATTAAAAAAAAATAGAAATTGATCACGACGTTCTTAAATATAAGAGCGTTTGTATACCTAACTGATTATGTACTTTTGATTCATACTTATATTTTTTAATTGATTCATTCATTATTGCATGCATCTTTTTTTGTTTGATTTTACTTTTTAGGTAGTTTTTTTTTTTTTAAATAAAAAAATTTGAAAAAAATTGACAAATAAAAAAATTGGGGGAAAATTCTTTACTACAACACGATATATGATTTACTTGAACATATGTGTTGTGATCAAGTATTAGCTTAATTGATATGCTTAGTATATTTTCCATTACTTTGCTTAGGTTGATGCTAAGTACTTAGTATATGTTTCTTCATGTACAATCTGTACTACATACACTATGACTTTGTGAGTACGTCTTGACCGTGTATGTAAGATTTGGGATGCCCGTTATCTGTTGGTAAGGTGACCTTGAACATATATTGACTTTAATTTAGTAGATCTAAGTTCGAGTATATCCCGTTAAATAAAATAAAAATATTTCATCTTATACTCTTTTTTCGAAACATACTTGACTCGAGTAATTAAGTTCGATGAGTTTCTTATAACTTGATGCCCTATGGTCAATTTACTTGGAGTCATTGGCCAAAACTCATTACATGGGTCATTTTAGCCGCTTAATGGAGAAGATTCTGCACATAATTTGTGAAAAATTGAAAAGAAATATGATGAGTTTCAAAAAAAAAAAAAATTGTGTGAAAATGTATATATGCTCAAAATAAGGGAAAGAAAATAATAATATGGATGAAAACGAGCTTCATTTACAGGTCACAATATGCATTATTAGTTTGACTTTCATTAGTAGGAGAATAAACTTATTTAACAGTTATATTTAACATATCATTTCTTACAAATTTAAGGTTTGAAGTCTTGATTACAAGGAATTAGTGGAATTTAACATACATGAGTCACTTATACAATTTACTCTATTTAGACTTGAACTGAGTATGTGAGAAAGTTTATTGATAATTGATTATACTTGTGCATGCTATCAACTGCATCTTTGAGTTATTATATATTGTTGTTACTTTCGTCATTTGTGATATAAAAAAAGGGGGGAGAGATGATGAGATGCATTTAAATTTTAGTTTATTTTGTAGTAAGGGGGGTGTTTTTTTTTTTAATGCTTAGCTTTTTTGAGTTTTAATATTTTGTGATATTAATTTTTCAATTGGTGTTTTGATTAACATTTTACTTCTCAATCTAGATAGTATATGATAATCTGTTTCAATTATTATATTTTCTATATCATATACTTTTACACTTGGTATTTGAGTTATTGATTTCAGGATATAGGTTTTAAGAAATGTAAGAGACAGACATTCAGTCCGAGCTTGGGTAGATTAGTTTTGTTTTTACATCATTGACTTGTATTATATAATTTTGTCACAGAATGTCAAAGTGGGAGATTGTTAAGTTTTTAATTGTATTGGCAATTCTTTAGAAAAAATGATTATTGTAAAAGAACATGATTGTTACAAAAGAGTTGTAAAAATCAACAAGTCTTTTGCATGGTTGTATAAATGAATTAGGAGTCTTCGGGTTCGAGTATGAAACAAGAAGAAAGAGTTGCCGATTTTTCTAGCATTTCGCTTAGCTGATGCTCTAGCGTTAAAAGCATAATCATTGTCGCCCGACTCTCACTAGAGGGACACACCTCTCGCTCGTCTCTCACTAGCCTGGCACTCGAGCTTGATGTTTTTCGAGAAATCCTAATATTCATTTTTCAAGGGTTTTATCTATCATATACTACATAAACACATCCTATTATAAATACTCAATGTCCAGTACATTTTTTGTGGTGACTGATCATTGTTTTACATCCTTATATCATTATTCCAAAATCCAAGAACACATCCAAATATTTAGATTAACCTATTGATTCTTGAGATCAATCAACCACAAGTTTAAGAAAAACATCTAATTTATATAATCTAAAATACCCACTTCCTAAATATCATCAAGAATGTACTTTCTTAGTAACTTTCAAAGGTTGTTAAAGATTGAGGAATGTTGGACTAGAAGTACATGAAGAGTACAAGGACGAGGCGTTCTTGACGTTCCACAGGAGAGAGACAATTTCAGAGGATTGAGAACAATTTATAAGTGAAGCATGTTTCAGTGGGTCTTGGAGATTGCAAGAATTAGATTAGCGAGTCTAGTGAGTTTTCTAGGCTGGATCATACTGTAAATTCTTATTGTCTGTTGTGGAAACTACTGGCTTGGTTCCGAAATCTTTACCCAATTAATAGTTCTTTCCTTCGTCAAATATTGTGTTATTTACTGTTTTAATTGGACATATGATAACTTGACTTGATTAAATATACATATAGAACAATTAAAAGGTAGCTTGTTGCTTTTAATTGATAAATTTAATTTCGAATTATTCATCTATTAAGTGATTTTAGGGTTGAACTGGTTACTTTCAAATTTAATGTTCGTCTTTACTCAGTGTATCATATTGTGCAA
>CAIGRH010127489.1:0-13363 GCA_903798295.1 Fraxinus nigra | reverse complement strand
CTACGTCCTTGTATATAGTCAAACTTCCATCAAGCTATGGATGTCGTTACTATATTTTCCAATCAATGTGTGTGAAACTAAAATCCCGTTAAGCATAAATTGAAATTCCATAAATGTTGGACTACATTGATTTATCAGTTGAAGAAACAATCCATTAAAGAAAACGAATCGTTTACATTTCCTTTTTGTCATTCATCTTAGTTGACTTGTTATGGGGAAATCGCATGCATGCCTAATATTCACCCAATAATAATAATAAGGGAAAATTGCATCCATGATACCGAACTTTTCAGTTTGTTGCAAACTTAATTCAAACATTTCATTTACATCATTCATTGTATCAAATCTTTCAAAAATTAGCACTAGAGTCCAAATGGATGAAAACTTTTAGCTTGAATGTTACTTGACAAGAGAATTGACTTTGATCATAATTTCGACTAATATTGAAAAGAATAAAATAATAACTTTACAATTTTTCACCAAAATGCACAATTATAATATATTAATAATTAAATAAAAAAACAAAAATCAATCACAAAACCCCCACCCCCACCACCACCACCGCCGCCGCCGCCATCCCCTTCTTCCCCAACCCCTTACACCAAACCCACCATAAGAGCGGTCGACGCCATCGCCACCCACCACACGTCTGCTCCACCGCTCCTTCCACAAACACTTCTTCTCTTAATACTACCAAACAATTACACATTTCAAAATTGATCTCTCTTCTCCAGCAAGCACGTAAGTATTGCAATCATACAAGAATGTTTTAACTAGGTAAATCTGAAGCATTTACATAGTTGGGTTAATAGTTAACTGATACCAAAATTTCCATAAGCAAGCACATGATAGGCTTTAAAAGTTACCATTTTGAAAGAAAGAGGTGTCTAAAATAATCAACTAAAATGTAAAATTAAATTGAATTTCTTCTGTATTTTTTCTCCCTAATATAAAATTTTAAAATTGCCTACGAAGAAAGAAAATGTTGTCTATAGATAGTGCATCATTAGCCAACAAATCTTGTGGGGTTTCTAGATTGTATTGTTTCTGAATCTCTTCATCGTTTTTCTAAAATTTCCTGACGTGGCTGCAAAGTGAGAGAAGGTACAAATCTATTTGCTACCAATTCTGCTTAGAGATTAAGGAGCGAAGGGAGGAGATGAGAATAGGTACTGGCTTCACAGATTTGGGAGTGAATGGCTTCAAAGATGAAAATAGTTACTGGGAGGCTAATCGAGAAGTCTCTAAGAGGTTCGCTGATGGCTAGAGGAAGAATAGTGGTTTTGTTGATTTCAGACGACGGATGGAGTCAATGCCCACTGATTTTGCGCCTCCGTTGGCGGTGTGAGCTTTGGGTGAAGATGAATAGTACCTTTTATTTTTTTTCCTTTTTTAATTTACTTTTTAATTTATTTTATATTAAAATGATAAAGTTAATCAATTTTTCTGGCCAACTAACGGTTTCCAACCATTTGGACTCCATGTACTAATTTTTGAAAGATTTGATACTGTGACTAATACAAATGAAATGTTTAGGTTAAGTTTGCAAATCAAAATGTTTGGTATCGTGATTACAATTTTCCCTAACAGTAATGATAATAATAGAACTTAGCACATGCTAGACTGCTAGTCATCCATTTATTAGGAATCCACCACACTACAAAACTAATTGTCAAGAAAAATAACTAGGGTCCAACGATTTGGTAACAAATTTCCCTAATATCTATATGGCAGGACATTGGAAAAGATAATGCAAGGAACTGAAAAATTTAATACACCTCATTGCTGTCAAAGTTTTTGCCAAAAAGATAAATAATAGGAAAATTAGCAACTGTGGTTCCAAATTGTTCATTTTATTGTAGATTATATTCAAATTTTTTATGGAAAATTTTCATAAGTGTCACTAAATTTGAAAATTTAAAAAAAAAAAAAATTTGTCATTTTCACTTTTTGTGAGCAAAAATGTCACTTTTATGCGCATTTAATATTTGATTTGAATGTAATTAATATTATGATATGATGATTTAATTTAAATATTATATTTATATGTATATTATATTGAGTAAGATGAATTTTGTAAAATAAAAAAAGATAAAAGAACTTGGAAATAATAACATAACTACACATCTTCTTCCCATTTACAAACTCAAACTTCTTTTTCATCTTCTTCATTCCTTGATCAAGAACATATTACTATTGAATTCATCATCTTTTTTGAGATGTTAGCCATTACAAATTGTTTATAATTTTATCTTTATAGATTACTATTTTTTAGATGTTAAATACAATATGGTCAAACGTAATGGGAGAAATTTTTGAAACTATTATTCATTGATTTGTTTGGTTTTTGAAATATTTTTGAAGGATAAAAATATCAATATCATGTCCATATTTAACGAAACATTTAGTTATTTATTAATGGGAAAATGTTTTCATGTTGTAGTTGAGAATTGATTATTACCATTAATGTTTTCAATAATTTGTTCAAAGGAACCAAATACATGTTTTCAAGTTTTCCGGTAGTTCCTACAGTTCATCTGTCGAATAATTATGTTGAAACAGTCGATTTAGACATGTGAATTGTCGAACCTGACATTTCTGAACTATCGAGATAGACAATTTAACTGTCGAGCTCGACACTTGAAAAATGTTGACACGTCTTTGATTTCACATTCTGCTACTCCATGAATTTCAATATTCGAAAGTTTCACATTATATTATTAAATGTAGACATATTTATTGTGCGAAATTCTTGCCATTGTAATCCCAACATTTCAAGTATGAGTAATCATTTGAGATTCATCGTGTCATATGTGGGACATTTTGTTCGTGTAGATAACGAATGGAAGTGGAGACGGGACAAAACCATTTCTATTTTAGTGCTGACAAGTATTACCCTAACTGGACTCGTGCTACGATTGAAGTACAAACTTAGTATTCTTATCCTCGCACTCAAATTGAATTGAAGTTCAAAGTCCCGAACTTGAATAGACCACCCACACGACGGAAGCGATCCAGATATGAGTTTACCACGCGACTCAAGAAATGCACTTGCTACGATAGAGTTGGTCATAACCAGACAACATGTTCGCACCTTACTGTAACACAACCGATGTAAACAGGCTTTATCTCCAGAAGTCGTTGAAGTAGTATGTTAAATGTTCCCCAATGACGTTGTACAATCTGAAGTTATGTTATCATTTTCTTTTTATTATTGTTTGCAGACGTTATTGCTCATTATGTTCCCATATTATCGTGTTGAACTTGCATTATTATTTACAACTTACATTATCATTCGAAATCCATTATCATTTGCAGACAGAAGTAGACATGTTTACATTCACAACTAAAACACGGATTCATTGACATAATACTGTACAACAACCCGACAGTTCATTTGTTGTCCCCGACAGATTGTTTATATCGTTCTCGATAGTTGGCACAGACTACAAACTATAACTACACATACGAGACATAAGGGACATGTTGCTACTGACTCTTTGGTAAAGACTGTTACCAAAATCATCACTGGCAAAAGTGAATACAAATGAACTTTACACTTATTCATTTGTATACAACCATATAATTATAAAGTTTACAGTACATGAAATTTAAGCAACTAACACGACAATTATACATGAATGTTCCAACAATGTTTATTTGTGTGAAAACCCAATTGGAGATCTACAACTGTATTGAATTATTAATTTTAATACATATTGAATTGGATATTTGCAACCTCGACAAGGAACCCGAGGTATGAGTTGTGAAAGTCTTGGCGTTGTCGCTCATTCAAATGGTCCATGACCATTTTTATGTACTTCAAGTTGCTTCACTGCGAAATGTAGGCTCGCAACCGTCATTTTTCGGAACTAGGAATTTGAAATCCATCTCTTCTGCAAGCAACAGCAAGAACATGAAAAAAAATGTAAGATCGTTATATGTGGTACATGTTGATGCCAAGGTATAACAACAAATCACGAAACACGTTTTAATGAAATAATACGAACATCATATAAGAAAATAAAACGAATATCAACAGGTGTACGAAAATCAGAACACACAAAATAATATATTACAACTGCACGAAAACAAATGAAAAAATTGTGGTGCATAATATTTCGTATATGTTAATGTGAAATGCACATATTAAGCTTGAATGAACCAATGTTCGACATGTGGAACTGTCATATGTCGAGAAAACCGAGAAGAACTTTTGGGTCTCGACAGTTCATCTGTCAAGATTTTTCCATCTGTCGAGAATTACTGAGGTGAACTGTCGGGAGGTGCTGTTCACGACGATGACATTTCTCTATTGAAGTTAACTGTCGGGAAATTACTTCTACATAGTACACATGCATGACTTAATCATACAAATTATAATTTCATTTTTATACATTCGATTAAGAGTCTATTTGATACATGATTCCAGATCCATTCCATTAGTTACAAACTTCGTCCTTATTACCCAAGACAAGCCAAATTCATAGCAAAAATATCGTATTCATTATTTTCATTTTGTATCATCATCGAGGAGAGCACAAAGGCGACGAAGAAATAAGAAAACTCAAATCCATAGCAGAAACCACAAAACCAGTTCATTAACAATCAAAATCAAATTAGAAGTGAAACGATTGATAAAATTTTGCAGCATTAATATTTTTATCACTAACTTGAACAATCCTTAATAAAAAAAAGGTCAAGAATTAACAATAGATTAAGGAAATAGAGAAGTTCCAATACACATGCCTAACCTTGAAAAATGGTAATGACAAATTTGACTTGAGAAATTACCAAATATAAATTACTAAACTAGCAAGAAAAAAACCAACCTCCAGGCAATCATTCGGGCTTCGTAGAGAGATGATGAGAGAAGATTTGAGGCACGTGGGAATTGCAATTTCAATTCAATCTAGGGATGAATCCGTTGATGAAGTTGAAGAAATGCGGATGCAAGGATTGAATGAGATTTTGTAATAATGAAATTTGGTTTGGGTTAATGGAATGTAGATTTTTAAGTACCATTGTGAAGTGATTGATTGTTGATTTTTTTTCTAGTTTTTGTACTTTTTTTATGTTGTCAACTCAAGAATGTGTATATTATTTAAATTTTTTAAAGAGGCAAAAATGTCCAAAAATGACAATTTTGTAAACACTTTTAAAAAGTGACATCTTTAAAAATGTAAAGCCAAAAATTGACATTTAGTTTAATTTCCTCATTTTTTATTTGTTCCACCCTCAGTCACATACCTTTCATTTCATTGTAGGAGAAGGACAAATTGACAAATTTTGTTAATTTGACCGTTAATTGATCAAAAAAATAAAAAAGTTCTTATTTTGACTAATCAAAAGAAGGGCAAAATTGTAATTTCATTAATTTGATATAAAATAATTAAAAATGAAAGTAAATTAAAATATTATTAATCTTTTTCCCCAAACCCTCCACCACAACCAACCAAATTCACTACCCTCACCCACGCATCATTGATCGCGGGCTCTGCAACTACATACTCTACTACCAATCACTCCTTTCATCATATAAAAACAAGTTTATATTTGAAGTCATCAATAAGCAAGTAATCTAATTTTCATCGGGACTTTTTTTTAATAACGTCCACATCAATGACTACAAGAGCAGGTTCAAGAAAATCCAAGATAGGAGGTCTAAATGGCTATGGTACCTTGTGCCTCTGCTTTTGATTGACTTATGTATGTCGGTGTTTACAAGATTAGACGTAGCACATACAATAGGGCTGGACAAAAATTTCGAACCGAACTGAACTGAATTGAGCAGTTCTTCTTAAATCAAATACCCGAATGTGTATTTAAATCGAGAACCGACGGGTTCGATTCTAGACCTAGAACCTAATAAAAATCGAATCTCTCTATTTTTTTTTTATCTTAAATAAGTCAAATTATTTTATTTTTTTCTAAATGAATTTCCTAACTAATTAATTTAGCTCAAACCTAAAATATGATTTTACTATTTTCAATCTTTAGCTAAGCTCAACTTAATCAAATTGACATAAATTCTACTATTGTGACCTCACTATCTTTCTCTTCTTGTGATTTTAACAGTCAAATTTATGAAAAACTCAACAAAGAAATGTGCAAAAGATATCACTAGATTGGACTACGTTATTTTGTAAGAGTTAAGATTGAACATGTCATAGTCAAATTAATGTAGCGTTGTTGTAAATATAAAAAAATAATTATAGTACGGAACCCGAAATCGAACCGAACTAAACCGAATGGAACCAAGCCCGAACAGTTCCATAATTAAATTTGGACCCAACGATTTCACTTACTAAATACCCGAAAATTTTGGTTCGATTCGATTATCTTCAGAACCGAATCGGACCATATCTAGCCCTAACATACAATGAGAGTTTTGAGCAAATACTTGAGAGGTACTTCAGATTTAGCTCTATGTTTTCAAAAATCAGGTTTGGGATTATATGGCTATGTAAACGTGACATGCCATGGGATAATGATGGAAGGAAGGGTACTCAGGAGGATAGAATCTTGACACTTGAGAAGATTTAGGGAAGTCAAATTTCGACGATATGTTGACTAAGATTGTTATGATCGAGAAATTGAAGTTGTGTGCAATTTCAGTTGGACTTATCTTTTGAGGAATGAAGAGTTATTGTTGTTGCAGAAAAGTTGTTGATGGTGAATTAGTCTCCAAGTGTGAGGTTGTTAAGTTGTGGAGTCTAATTATTGCCAATTTTAATTATTGTTAATCCTAAGTTGTGAAGAGTTATTAAGGACTGTTTATAATTTTGTATTCTTGTATATTTCTATTAAGAAATTGAAGTCCTTGGGGTTTTTTTTTTTAGTATCATCATCAAAACGGGATAAAGAGAGGCTAAAGAAGATATGATTGCGATGTTCTCATGTAAATCTTTTTTTTCTTTTTTTCATTATAGTGAATTACTATAGCGACAGGAAATGTCATAGTCTCGCATTAAAGCGAACACGTGGTCTTGAATTTTATTTTTCTTTCTTTTAATTGATTGTTCTTAGTGAAATATAATTAGGATTCATAATTCTCAACATGATAGGGGGTCAAGAAAACTAAGCTTAAAAGTCCAAGTTTTTCCTAGTCACGTGGACGCACAAAAACAAACTAGGGGTGACTATCACAATTCAATAATCCCGCTCGACTCGTATCTAGTTCTTCCTTTACCATTCACACAACTCAAGTGGAATGCATTTAATGGAAAGCATAACTTCATTTAATGTAAAGATAATTATATGAAAATATTAAAGTTATTGATTTTTTAATTAGTCACATATGTTTGTGCGGTCAATTTTTTCATACTTCAACCGACACGTCCATCTTTGTCCCTAACTTACAATATCACTTCATTCAACTACATAAACCTTACCACCATCACTCAAAACTGTTGGGATTTGATTAAAAGAGATGAAATTGGTTAAGTATAAGTCTATGAAAATGTGAAAATTGACTTTCGTGTCAATTTCGATCAAATCAAATATTCGAATTTGATCCGATAGTCAAATTATGAAAATAAATAGACTAACTTGTTCTATTCATCGAGTAGATGATTGTGATATACTTCGAATCTCAAAATAAATTTTGAATGAATGAGAAATTGTGGTCCAAAATTGGAAGGAAAAATTTGATTTTCAGCACCTATGACTGTCGCTTGAGCGGCAGCCTAGCGCTAGGAGATCGACAAAGTTTCTGCTTTTGGCACTTGAGCGACGAACTAGCGATAGGTGAGTGACAGAGAAATGTGCGTTCTTTCACGAAGGTTGTTGAGTTTTAGGGCATGCCTCTTCATTCACACCCCTCATCTTCTATAAATTGAACACATTGGATGTCATTTAGGCATCCCAATTTGAGTCTTGCATAAAACATTCTTGCCCAAACTCTCCCAAACTTTGTATTCAAAATCATTCTTTGTGGAGAGAATAATCCGTTTAAGTTCGTTGTCGCCTTGTAGTAGAAAGTTCTTCTACTGCAAGAAAGTAATCTGTTGTATTTTGGGAGATAATTGTCGTTAATTTGTTGGAACCGTTGCAGTGCAAACTTGCCTTAAAGAAAGAGTGTTATCACTTGTCTCGGATCATTCCATCCAAATTTCTTATTCTTCTTTTTGGTTCTACTATCTTCCTTTGTGGTTTAACATTATTTTTGTGTTGTTAAACTTGTGCTAAAATATTGTCCACATACAAAACAACCTATATACCATATCATCCAACAATCTTAAGACAAATTTTGTGGTTTTGTTGGATCAAAAATCAGTTTTCTTCATCTTTTGGAATTCATTTCTTGAAATATCTTATGTTGAACTTCTGTTTACATTATAGATATAAATATTGTTGAGACTACTTTGAGTCAAACAACAAATGGTACAAACAATGTGATTCCGCTTTGGCTATACCACTTCAAAATACTCCAATTCTACATAAGAAAAAATCGGAAAATTTTGGAGGAGTGGACTTCAAGAGATAACAACAAAAAATGTTTTATCTCACTACTTTGAACTTGGCAAAGTTATTAACTGAAACCCCTCTCATGATAAAAGAAGAGGAAAGTAATTGTGAATCAATTATTGCGTTGAATACATGGAAACACTCGGATTTCCTTTACAAAAACTACATCCTAAATAGAGGCTAGCGGTAGCTGAGCGACAGAGAATTGCGTGTCCTTTCATGGAAGGTTGCTATGTTTTGGATCATTTCTCTCCATTTATACCCCTTAACTTCAATACATTGGACCCTTGGACGTCATTTAGATATCCCAATTTGTATTCTTGAGTCTTGTATAAAAACTCTTGCTAAAACTCTCCGAAACTTTGCATTCAAAATCATTCTGTGTAGAGAGAATAATTCGTTCAAGTTCGTTGTTTCCTTATAGTTGGAAATGTTTCTACCACAAAGAAGTAATTCGTTGTATTTTGGGAGAGAATTGTCGTAACTCCGTTAGCATCATTGTGGGGGGAAATTTGTCTTAAAGAAAGAGTGTTATTGCTCGCCTCGGATAATTTTATCCAAATTTCTTCTTCTTTTTGGTTCTACTATCTTCCTTTGCGGTTTAACTTCATTTTGTGTTGTTAAACTTGTGCCAAAAGATTGTCCACATACAAAACAACTTTTATACCATATCCTCCAAATTTTGATTTTCAGCACCTATGGTCGTAGTAGGAGCAGCAGTGCCGACAAGCGACAATGTTCTTACTTTGGACACTTGAGCGATGAGCCAGTGGTAGGCAAGCATTAGAGAATAGTGCGTCCTTTCATGAAAGTTGTTGAGTTTTTGGATGTCTTTCCATTCACACCCCTCATCTTCTATAAATTATTCCCCTTGGATGTCATTTAAGCATCCTAATTCATATTCTTGAGTCTTGCATAAAAAATTCTCTCCAAAATTTGCATTTAAAATATTCTTTGTAGATAGAATGATCCGTTCAAGTTCGTTGTTACCTTGTAGTTGGAAGTGCTTCTACTCCATCATATCTTTGGAGTCAATTGTCGTTACTCTGTTAACAATGTTTTCAGGCAAATTTGTTATTACTTGCCTCTAATAATTCATACAAATGACTTCTTCTGGTTCTACCATCTTCATTTGTGGTTTAACATCATTTTGTGTTGTTGAATTTGTGTAAAAATATTGTCCACATACAAAACAACTTTTATACCATACCCTCCAACAAAAACCTCTTTCAAGTTAGAATTGTTTTATTCAAAACCTAACTTTGACATTGAAGTGTGCTCATCATTTATGTGAAAAGCCAAGCATACTCACTAGTATTCTTTATGTTTTTAGTAGAATCTACTTCGATAGTAAACTTGATGTTGCCAACATTTTGTATGGTATATTGGGTGGAACAAAATTTGCAAAATGTTCTATGCAATTTTCTCGTTTGGCTCCCATTAATTTATAATACACTTCTCTTTTCTAATCTTCTTTTTAACAACACATTCTCCAATAACATAATATTACACATAAATAAATAAATAAAAAACTCATTCTTTTTCAATCACATATTCTCCAAAAAACACTATTACAAAAATTATAACATTAAATAATGGAGCCAAACGGGAGCCTAAATCTATCATAATAGTAAACGTTGTTGTTGATTTTTTATTTTTTTCCTTTTAATTTGGATTGATGACGAGATATATTGATTTATGTGCCAAAATGACCTGAAATCTGAGCCTAAAAGCCAATGATGATGAGTTTCCAATGATTTCATCTTATTCCATAAAAGAATAAGATATCAAAATAAACAAATAAAACGTATCATAATTTAATTTGTTTTCAAGAAGAAAAGAAAGTGAACGAGAGAAGAGAACCTCATTTCCGATGTCATTTATAGCTCCCATTATAGGCACGGACTAAGTCGAGACGAGAATGGATCAATACGATATATCACAGTAAAGTGATAGAAGGAAACCTCATTCATCTCTTTCCTTTTTTTTCGTCTGACGACGTAAAAACAAGCTAGTCGGAAAATTGCCAAGCCGATGCTGTCAACAATGATAAATCCTTCCATCCCAATTTCAACCATCCACTCTCCTCCACCAATGTATACCCTTGCCATGGGAACATCCCCAATAACAAACTAGCTTGGGCTGCCGGGTTACCCGCAAGGGAAACCGGCCGGAACCCTACCCGGGTCAACTCGTCCCCCCATCGTTCCACCTTAACTTCCCCCGTACGCTTGGGCCCACCCACGGCGACAATGTTCCTAATCTCATACCCAAACAACTGCTGCTCCACCGTATGCCTCTCTACGCTATCTGCAGCCAATCCATCCCCTAAAGCATCGAACAATGCCGAGTAATAATGCAAGGCCTCGACGAATCTCCCTAGGAAACTCCCCCCGTGACTCAAATCCTGTTCAACGATTGTGATCAATTTCGGCCTCAACAAACTCAGCAACCTCAATGTTACCACATCACTACCGGTTATGTCATACAGGCAATGGTGCATCCAGTGAACAACTACAGTTTCGCCCAACTTGATTCCGAGCTGATTAAGATCCTTTACGTTCCCAATTTTGCCTTCCAGTGGCTGGAACTGAAAAGGGATGTTAAGGGCACTTGCGAATTCTGCCAATCTTTGACCAGTTGAGTTCAGAAGATCCATGGACTGTCCAAGCCCGGTAATCCTAATCGACTTGATTTTTCGGGACCTGGACGCCAGGATGTGAAACAATCCCGGCCACTGGAGTCCCTGCATGATGTCAAGGTCGATTACATGGACATGATCTACACCATCCAATGCCTGCTGGATGGCTTGATTGGCTGTGAAATGTGAAAATTTGATCAAAGGGGTGATGGAATTGTAGATTTGGAGGGCATTGAGGAGCTTTTGTTGGTGGGTTTTGTAGAGTGTGGTGAGAGGCGAGTAAGTACCCAAATAGGAGCTGATAATTCGAGACGACAACGCGTCGGCAAAATACGCCCCGACGCGTTGGGCTGATGAGCCGAAGGGAGAAGAAAGCTCGGCTATCTCAGGCAGAAGTTGGCCGGCGTCGTCGAGATTGTCCATAGCAACACACTCTGCACATTGTAAAAGCAAACCCAGAAGGCGAAGCCCAGTTGAATCTTCTTGTTCCATAATAGCAGACCCTAACTGCTCCTCCTCGTATTCATGTTCCTTTTCGCCGGAAACAGAAAGGTCCACGGCGGCTGGGAGGTGGGATCGGTGGCGCTTGACGGAATCCTCGGCTTCAGAGGTAAGGTCAACGGTGGCGCGTTTACCGGAATTCATAGTTGAGGAAGATGAAGAATTATTGCGTTTGTTGTTGTGTGGTAGAAGAGGGGCTAGTAGATTACTACTGTGGAGCATGATCGGTGGAAGAAACTGGACAAAACAATAGGGAAAGTACAGTAGAGAATCAAAAGTGTTCTAGGGAGAAATTGACAAAAAAAATCTGATAAGAATGTCAGAGGAACATTTTGGAGGATTTTGGGATTTGGATTATGAATTGATTCATCATTTTTCTCCCTTTTTCTTGTTTGTGAAGATGAATTGAATTATATGAGAGAGAGAGAGAGTCATGTGATGAAAAGAAGAAAAAAGCTCATAGGCTTTTTGGAGGTATCGAGGGAAGGTGGGGTTGAGAAAGAGAGGCTTGTTTCTTGTGTTAGAGTGTATATGGAATAACAAAATCTTGTTATAAATAAATTTAAGGGCGTGTTTGGTATGTGAAAATGGGAATGGAATAATGTAAACGAAAATGGAGAAAATTGATTTTTGATTTAAGGTTTGAGTTAATAACCTTTCGAATCAGTGTAGTTTTGGATCACAATCTATTCAAATTTGAATCTCATATAATTGAAATTGTCAGTACGGACTTAAATTGCACGACTTTCAAGGGGCTCGAAGTTGAATGAAATAATTGCGAAATCACTTGACGTTCACTTTTTTAGGTTTTGAGAATTAGAACCATTATTATTTTTTAATATAGAACCAAAGCGCTCGATTTGATTTGGTTATGATTTGATCAGTTTGTCCACCTCTATTCAAAACCATGCTACCTACATGGTTGGGAGTTTAGATCTAAGTTTTTGATTTTCATAATCAGGGTGAAGAACAAAATAATGGTTGTTCACATGTGAATTTTACTTTTTAGTCGATATCTCTATTAACACGAGTTAGTGTGTGTTTGAGAGGACTTTTTAAAACTCGGGTAAAGGCTCTTCTAATTTAAAAAAATAGATGTTTTGTTAAAGTTGAACAAATATGAATAATGACCCTTTTTTTTTTATATCCATGGTGAGCTATCAATAGTAGATGTGCCAATTTTAGATTATGTATTTACGAATTATCACGCCACAAAATGTGGTGTTACTATTATTTCGTGTGTTGAGCAAGAAATTTTGGGCATGTGAATGGAGTGGGATATTAGTTTTGGGATTTGCATACTATGATTGACCTGAAATTTGGTTGATATCTCTGATTGGCAAAGCCCAGTTTTTGATTGGCAATTAATTATCAGTATTTTAAATTTAAGTAAATTTATATATATTGATAATAAAAGAATCTGTACCATTGACAAATATTTTGAGAAGTATCAAATTTGTAGTTTCTTATTTTCTGCTTAGAGCTTTTTATATATATATCATTTAATTTTAACTCCCATGTCTATGAATAAAATTAATTTATTTTTTATGCTATGTTTGTTCGTAGTTTAGATTTATGAGGAAACCTTCAAGAACAGACAAAACTTACAAAATTCAAACAGGAATGAAAAGACTTCCCAAAATACCCTTTTTATAAAAATTTACAACTTAAGCCATTATAAGAATATAGGAAACTTCAAGTAGGTCCCCAAGAATTTATAAACAAAACATTTAACCCCAAAAAATATTGTAT
>CAIGRH010127432.1:0-10595 GCA_903798295.1 Fraxinus nigra | reverse complement strand
ATACAATTATTAGTGGCTGAAAAATGTGATAATTGCACTATTATCAACTATCGAGGTAGATGATGCATATAATCTATTTGAGAGAATTGCTGAGAATAAGGTAAATTGGCCAACAGAAAGGGAAGCTCCGAGGAAAGCAGGTGGGATGAATAATGTGGATGCAGTGACAACATTAGCAGTACAGAAAGAAGCAATAATAAAGAAGCTTGAGACTTTTACTCAATATGTGCACATGATACGACATCCAGCTTCGGTTTGCACATGTTGTGGGACAGATCATATCACTACAAGATGCCTTTTAGTTTTCACTCACATGGGTTAGCCAGCAGGGTCAGTTATGTGCATAACACAAGATTTAATTTTATTTTCTCGATCGCTACAACTCTCCCCACTTAAAATAATTTCGTCATCAAAATTTAACTTGTTTTAAGATTATGATACTTGCCTAAAACATCTTCTTCTCTTTCCCAATTAGCCTCATTCTCACCATGTTTACTCCACTAAACTTTGACAAATGGAAACCTTCGATTTCTCAGAACAAGGTCCTTTCTCTCCAAAATTACTGTAGGAGCTTCTTCGTATCGAAGATTCACCACATGACTAGGATCTGGGATATACTATCTGACCATTGAAACATGAAATACGTTGTATACTGCAGCTAGTTTGGGTGGCAATGCTAAACGATATGCTACATTGCCAATTTTCTTAAGAATCTCAAATGGACCGATAAATCTAGGGCTCAATTTTCCTTTCTTTCCAAATCGTAATGTTCCTTTCATTGGCGCCACTTTGAGAAATACTTTATCTCCAACCTCAAAATTCAATTATTTTCTCCTTTTATCACTGTATCTCTTCTGACGATCTTGAGCAATCTTAATTCTTGATCTAATTTTATGTATAGCCTCTACAATCTTCTCAACTAATTCTGGACCCAAAAATCTCCTTTTACCAACTTCATCCCAGTATAATGGCGAACGACATCGTCAACCATACAAAGCCTTATACAGTGACATTCCAATAGTTGGTCGGAAGTTATTGTTGTATACAAGTTCGACTAACGGCAAATGATCTTCCCACTTACCACCTAAATCTAGGACACAAGCTCTCAACATATCTTCAANGACGATCTTGAGCAATCTTAATTCTTGATCTAATTTTATGTATAGCCTCTACAATCTTCTCAACTAATTCTGGACCCAAAAATCTCCTTTTACCAACTTCATCCCAGTATAATGGCGAACGACATCGTCAACCATACAAAGCCTTATACAGTGACATTCCAATAGTTGGTCGGAAGTTATTGTTGTATACAAGTTCGACTAACGGCAAATGATCTTCCCACTTACCACCTAAATCTAGGACACAAGCTCTCAACATATCTTCAAGAACCTAGATAGTTCGTTCAGATTGTCCGTCAGTTTGAGGATGGTAAGCAGTACTAAATGTTAACTTGGTACCCATAGCTTTCTGAAGGCTTATCCAAAAATTTGAAGTAAACATCGGGTCTCTATCCAATACGATAGAAACTATTCTAAGTTAACCGTTGACAAACCATGCAATTGGACACAAACAGAGCTATCTTTCCCTTCATATTTCTCCACCAAAATCTGTCTCGCAAATCTTTATACAGTTTAGTTCCGCCTGGGTGTGCAGCGTAAGGAGCAGAATGAACTTCAATCATAATTTCATTCATTAATACCTCATCCTTTAGTACGTACAGTCAGCCTTGAAACTTCAGGGCTTTATCTTCAGCTATTTCAAATCCTTTTCTCTTCTTAGTTCCCACCTCAGCCCTGATCTTTTCTAAAAATGGGTCATCTTTCTGAGCAGCTACTATTCTATCCCTGAGTGTTGATTTCCGAGTAAGACTTGTTAACATTGATGATGTCCTTACTGGTAAAGTATATACTTCAATTTTTAAGTTCTCAAAATCTCTAATTAAATGATCCTACCTTGTATACAGTGTTGACAACTGTCCCATGTTTTTTCTACTCAATGCATCAGTGACTACATCAGCTTTACCCGGGTGGTACAAGATAGTGCAGTCATAATCCTTCACTAATTCTAACCACCGTCTCTTCTCATATACAGCTCCTTCTAGGTGAATAAGTATTTGAGACTCTTGTGATCGGTGTAGATTTCACACTTGCTCGCATATAGGTAGTGGTGCCAAATCTTCAAGGTGTGCACTGCCATTGCCAGTTCGAGGTCATAAGTAGGGTAATTCTCTTCATATTGTTTCAATTGCCTCGAAGCATAAGCTATCACTTTCCCATGTTGCATCAAAACACATCATAAACCAAGTTTAGATGCATCACTACCTTCCGAACCATCAGGAATAGTCAACACTAGTGTGGATACTTGTTTGTCCTTTAACTCTTAAAAACCCTGCTCGCATTTCTTTGACCATACATACTTAATACCCTTTCGAGTCAATTATGTCATAGGACTCGTAATCTTGGAAAATCCTTCTATAAATCATCGGTAATAGCCGGCTAAACCTAGAAAACTCCTCACTTCTCCAACATTTTTAGGTTTCAGCCAATTGGTCACAACTTCAATATTGGATTGGTCCACTTTAATTCCTCGTGGTGAAACTGTATAACCTAGAAATCTCACTCGATTCAGCCAAAATTCACATTTCTTGAATTTGGCAAATAACTTCTCCTCACATAGTGTTTCTAAAACTATTTTTTAGATGTTCTTTGTGTTGCTGAGAGTTTTTTTAGTATACTAGTAGGTCGTCAATAAATACGATGACAAAAATGTCCAAATACTGATAGAACACCCTATTCATCAACTCCATAAACACCGTAGGGGCATCGTGAAGCCAAAGGGCATCACCATAAGCTCATAATGCCCATATCGAGTCTTAAATGCCATCTTTGGTACATCTATTGACTTAATCTTCAGCTGATGCTAGCCTGACCTTAAATCAACTTTCGAGAACACGAATGCGCTCTTTAACTGATCAAATAGATCATCAATCCCAATAAGTGTATACTTATTCTTGAGGTCAACTTATTTAGTTTACGATAGTCGATGCACATTCTTATTGTACCATCTTTCTTCTTTACAAAGAGTACCAGAGCTCCCCATGAAGACATACTCGGTCTAATGAACCCTTTATCTAAAAGTTCTTCTAACTGCATCTTCAACTCTTGTAATTCTTTTGGTACCATTCAGTATAGGGCTTTAGACACAGAAGTAGCTCCAGGTACCAGATCTATCGCGAATTCCACTTGCCTATCGGGCGGAGTACCGGGTAGATCATCGGGAAATATGTCAGCATACTCACGTACTATTGGCACATCATCTATTACTTTCTCTTGAGATAAGGTGCAAATAAGATTGATAAGATATCCCTAACAATCAGGCTTCCTCAACATGTTCTCGACCTTTAAAGCGGAGATCATGCGAGGAAGCGTTTTAATTTTCGACCCATAAAATTTGAACCCCTCTTCTCCCGATCTTTGAAAAATTACATCTTTCTCAAAATGTACAATTGAGGCTCCATTTTCATGTAACCAATCCATACCTGAAATAATATCAAAATCCTTCATCTTTATAACATACAAGTCGGCCTCTAAAGTTAATCCATCAAAATTTATTTATACTCCATTTACTATCCAATCTATATCAATAGTTCCCTCTGATGGCATACTAACCTTTATTACACTATCACTCTTCTGACATGAAGCATTAATCTTAGCTAGACATGCATTAGATATGAAAGAATGAGTCACACCAGAATCAATAAGGACATAAACCGAAATACTAGAGACGGATAAATACCTGCGATTAAGTCCAAATTTTAGGCAGCCTCGTCGTGAGTCAAAGCAAACACTCTTGCTTTTCCTTTCTTTTCCTACTCGGGTTTCTTAATCAATGGACATGAGGAAACCACATGACCGAGTTGACCACACTTATAGCAAACATACTTTCCAAACAAACATTCTCCTTTGTGAAACTTGTTGCATTTAGGACATTGAGGTAAATGATTGTTTGTCTGACCTATATTTGTTTACTCCTTAAACTGTCTAGTATTCTTATTCTTATCTTGCCACTTCCTTTTTCTGAAGTCATTACGAGGTCCATGATTTACCAACTTCACCCTCGAATAAGTCACTACCTGATCTTTCTTTACCACGACCTGAAAGGTGGTGAGATCATGTGAACTCACAATCTGATCTCTACGCGTAAGCCCTCTCATAAAGCTTTGCCTTCATGAGTTCGATACTTATAAGGTGTGGGGCATATCGAGACAATTCCTCAAATTTGCTCTCATACTCAGAAATTTTCATATCTTTTTATACTAGTCTTTAAAATTATGCCTTCTTATGGTCTCGCAGAGCTTGCGAGAAATACTTTTCTGTTAACCTCATCTTGAATTGAGTCCAAGTTAGATTATGTTGTTCATTCTCGGTACGAATGCGTGATGAGGATTTCCACCAATGTCCTGCTCTTCCACTTATCATAAACTTGGCACATAATACCTTTTGATCTTTTGGGTAAGAGATATGTTGAAAGATCTTCTCAATAGTACGTAACCACTCCTCAGCTGCCAGGGGGTCTTTCTCGCTATCAAAGGTAGGGGCCAATATTTATAAAACTATTCTACCGTCAGAATAAACGGTGTAGCAGGGTATGTTGACGGCATGGGCGGTGATTAGAGAACTAGTAGAACTTAAGGTGCTGGAGACATAGCTTGGGCAACCAAGGCCTGTTTCAGCTCATCAATCTCCTGCCTTAACTTTCTAATCATCCTTGTTTGTGCCATATTTGTATATATCATAATAATTGCAATTTTACTTAAAGGAGTGTACGATACTTGCACAAAATAGGAGGAAATAAAAAAAATTACAACCCAACATCTTCTATTATTATCTCAAAATATCCTTCAAGAGAAATACAAAATAATAAAAGAAAGTCTGGCGCAAATCAACCAGAAAACAAAAGGAATCCTACTAAGCATCAACAACACTTAAACTTAATAAAATCCACTAAAATTTCACTCTTTTATTTATCATTGCCATCGTCGTTACTAATACAACCTCCATGAACCCTATGTTTCTTAGAAGGTTGCGCCTCATCATCTGAAATAAGTGGAAGTGCATCTTCACGAATGTACATCTCAATACACTATTGTGAATCGCAAGTTCGACCAACTCTTGCTGTTCAATCAGCTCTGCACTAAAAGCCTCATAATCAATCTATCGAGACAAGTTTTGCACTCTTCTAGCAAGGTATTAACAAGAAGACGGGTGACCTGACGACCAGTGACCATATGGCCAAGTCGCCTCACCTCCCTCCACCTTACTAACATCTCTCAAATGTGTTTGCCCATATTATGTGCTGGATTCCATCGATACTCTTCATATTGCTTCATGATCTAAGGATTTATAAGAGATTTACACAAATGGAAATTTTACTAAAAGTTCAAATAATTTCAAATCACTGAGCACTTGCCACCATGTCAAACCCTTGTCATTCCTTCATTTAACATGTAAATTTTGTAGGAGTGAGTATCACAAGTAATACTCAGTAGGAAACACTTAAGTAAATAGATTAAAAAAAATATGTTTTCTTGAATTGCAATCTTTGGATATTTGTGTTATCGTCAAATTTTAAGACAACTGGTGATCAAGCAGTCTGCATACTCATAGGTTTTAACAACCCCTTTTCATGAATGAAAATTCATCTCTTCATCTCTTATTTGAACCACCCTAGGGTGTTCCCATTCTCTCATGAATAACACAATAACACGTTAATGCAAATCGAAAACAAATAATTTTACTCAACTTATAAAAGTGTCGTAAACATCCCTACCTTAAACACTTATAGTTTAAATATCCTTTGATGTTCAATATGTAGTAAAATGCAGCATACTCTCAGCCTCTCTTTCAGAAAATTTCCAAATTCAAGGTGCCTTACGTCTATGGGAAAAATGGTAAATAACTTCATGTATAAGTGTAATAGTTGGGGAGAGAAAATATGGCTTTTGGGGTTGTAGAAGGTTGTTGCTTTGCTTATCAAACACCAAATGAAATTGACAATAAAAGCAACTAAAGTGGAATAAAAACAATTCGTTCGAGGTTTTTTGATCGATGGCTTCCATAAAGTATGACATTCCGTTATTAGATCACAGTATAAGATTTTCATTGTGGTAAGTGAACATGAGAGTTATATTGATGCAAATGGATTTGGATGATACTTTATTGGGATTTGACAAGATGCTCACAACTTGGATAACAGAGGAAAAGCAACGGAATGATCGCAATGCACTTTCGCAGATTTATCTTCATCTATTTAACAACATTCTTCAGAATGTCTTGGAGGAGAAGACAACAGCTGCCTTGAGGTTGAAATTGGAGCAATTGTGCATGATCAAAAGTCTTACCAGCAAATTACATTTGAAGTAGAGGCTTTATTCTCATTGCATGGCAAAAGGCCAATCACTGGAAGATCATCTGACTGTGTTTAAGGAGATTGTCACTGATCTGGAGACGTTAGAGGTAAAATATGATGAAGAGGACTTGGCCTTAATCCTGTTGTGTTCGCTGCCAGGTTTGTTTTCATCATTTAGGGACACGATTCTGCACAGTTGTGACACACTCACCATTGAAAAAGCATATGATGTTTTGTTCTCAAAGGAGAAGCTGAAGTATCTGGTTGGAGCTGGTTCCAAATACGATGAAACTCTTGTGGTTTGTAGTGACCGACGAAAGGGCAAGTCGAGAGTGGATTTCAACAATAGGGTCTGCTTTTATTGCAAGAAGAAATGACACATCAAGAGGGATTGCAAGAAGTTGTAAGGTAAGGGTAATTCAGCTAAAAATTATTGAATGCAATAGGAGACTTTAGATGAAACTGACATCGCAAAGAACTATGTAAGTGATGGGGATCTTTTGACGATTTCTGACGTAAAATCCAAGCCTGACGAGGAGTGGATTTTGGATATAACTTGTGCGTTTTATATGAATCCCAATCGGGATCTGCTTGAATCATATGAAACGGTGATGCAATGTGCCATTGTCATGGAAAATAATGAATCTTGTTGAGTAGCTAGTATTGGGAGAGTCAGATTGAAGTTGGTGGATGGAACAATCAAAACATTTGGATTCAACATATTCCAGACTTGAAGAAGAACATCATCTCGCTGAGTACCCTAGTTTCAAAAGGGTACACGTTCTCCAGTGCAGGTGGAGTCCTTAAGGTTCAGAAGGGTGTCTATGTTGTATTGGAGGGGCGGAGAAAGTCCAAGTTATACATCTTGCAAGGTTCGGAAGAATTAGTAAAGAAATATCAGCATAACATTGGTACCATGGTGGAAATACAGTTTGGTACAGTACTGTTGGAAAGTGGCTCTAGGTCCATTTTGAAAAATACTACTCTGTCGAGTTTGGAAGATATGGGTAATTCTGCTTTTCCACCACAGTTTGTGATTCTATTGTATTCAACGGCCAGGGAGAGACCCATTAAAAATAGGTACGGGGATTGTGATCTAGATATGCATGCTTTTGAAGTTGTTGAAGGTGATTAGTCTAGCCAAGGACCTTCAGTTAAAGCATTTAGTGGAGAATTATGCTACAGGGTGTGTTTCAACCCTATTTGGTAAATTTTGAATTCATTGTGAATTTTGGGAATCCGGAGATTGGGTTTATTTGTATCCATGTTTGGATATGGTGGAAGAGGAATAGTACTTTTGAGTGTTGGAGATGTTTGGCTCAATTTGAAGAGTTCAGTATGTTTCGCTGCAATCAGACTTATTTTTCCAGGTAGAGAAATTTTGGAGCTTCGTTCATTGCACCAAAATTTGTGTCAAGGTGGAGATTTTGGGTTTGTTGACCCAAATCCTGTCCAAATTTGGTATAGGGCTTCACGTTTTAGAGTATTGGGCTTGAAGATGTGAAAATAGGGTCTAAGAAGGAAAAATGATGGATTAACGGCGCATGATGGTCGCTCGACTCCCACTCGAGCGAGAGAAGCAAAATTGGAATAGTGAATCCGTCGCTAGCATGTCACTGAGCCGTCGCTCGAGCAACAGGCTCTCACCTTGAGCCACGAATCGCGAATCGTTTTCCTTATTTTCGGTTTTACGCATTTTTTTTACCTAGTTACCTTGTTTTAGGGTTTTGGACGGTTACCCTATAAATAGTGGACTCTTCATTCAGTTTTGTAAGCAGAATATTGCATAAATTGTATTTTCTCTCCATTGGTTGTTAATAAAAGTATTATGTTCTTCTGCCAATTCATCTTCTTGCTTGTTCTCTTTTTGATCTTGTTTTTCTTTGTGTGATCTAACTTCATATCGCGCCATATCACCTCCTTGAATTCCTAACAAGTGGTATCAGAGTTAAAGTTCAGCAATTTCAAAGAGCAATGATTTGATTCGTTTGAGGTGTTTTGATCGATGGCTTCCATAAAATATGGCATTACGCTATTGGATCATAGTACAAGATTTTCGTTGTGGTAAGTGAATATAAGAGTTATATTGGAACAGATGGATTTGGATGATGCTTTGTTGGGATTTGACAAAATACCCACAACTTGGACAATAGAGGAGAAGCAACGGATCGCGAGGCACTTTTGCAGATTCATGTTTGTCTATCTAACAACATTCTTCAGGACATCTTGAAGGAGAAGACGACAGGTGCATTTTGGGTGAAACTGGAGCAATTGTGCATGACCAAAAGTCTTACCTGCAAATTGCATTTAAAGTAAATGCTTTATTCTCATCGCATGACAGAAGGCCAATCACTGGAAGATCATCTGGCCGTGTTTAAGGAGACTGTCACTGATCTGGATACGTTAGGGATGATACATCTTCATATAGTCGAAGTGTCCTATTGAGGTGAAGTTCATTTTTTTAAGGATGATGCCTCTTTACTTAGGAAAAGCACATTCGTATAGATGAAGTTAGGGGTAGCAATGGGACGAGCCGAGCAGACCCTTACCTACAAAAGCTGAGCTGAAGCTTGACTCATGGAATTTAGGACGAGCTACTCGTGGGTACTCAGCGAGCCGAGCCGAGCTAAAGTTCGCCGGCTCGTCTTTTTTTTTACAAAACCTAAAAAATATATATATACACATTTTCTAAACATTTTTTTAAATATACATTTTCCAAAATATTTTTCTTTTTTAAAATAATAAAACAAAAAATAAAAAATAAACCCTCCTCCTTTATCCGGACTAGGGACCAGCTACTTCAATTTTGAGTAGGCGGAGTTAAAAATTGTATATGAACAAATTGTTACGTGTACAATTTTCTTAAAAAATTATAAAGGTATTAAATAAAATCTTGTGATGAATATGGTTAAATTAAATATCACTTACTTGACTACATGCAATTTCGACAAATTTATCTCATAGTCGATAATGAGCGTATTCCCAGTCCTTCACGCACATTAATGATTCCAAAATATCTTCTTTTAGTCGACTCCTGACCTCGAAGAGAACCCTCTTCCCTACACTAAAAGCAGATTCCGAAACTACAGTGCTAACTGGAGATGTTAATAGATCTTTGCCATTGCAGAAACTAGTGATCATCGACGTTCATACCTTCGCCAGAGATCAATTACTTCTTCTGATTTTTTCCTAATTGCATTGTTACTAGGCATATTATGATTAAAGTAATCAATTAATTCAGCAGGCAACGCATTTAGACTATTACTTGATGTTTAAGTACGTGTAGTGGAAGACAAACAACTAATACTAGAGGAACCACATGCATATGCAGTTAAATCATATCTATATGAATTCATGTCTTGAAATAAATTTAAAACTTCAACGTCGTCATCTCTTATATTAGTAGGAAGAGTAGTTGAAGAGTCGAAGGGTACACGAGTAATATGTGTACCCATTCGTGAAGCATATACTCCATACATTTCACAAAAAGTTTGTTCCAAATTCATATAAGTAATAGGTACGTTAAAAGTTAAAGAATCTGATCAATAACAAATTTAGTACCCTCATTTCACGTAATGTTTCTTCCAAATTCCTATAAGTAATAGGTATACTAAAAGTTAAAGAGTTTGAAATTTTATCAATTACAAATTTAGTACCCGATAAATTATATCGAGAGTCCATGACGCATGCTAATGAAAATAACATGGGCAAGTCTTCCTAATATTTTTCTAAATTTTAATTCCATGAAAAATATAACTGAACTAAAATCGAGGTCCTTTTTAAATCTATGAAAAGCCCTATCAATTATATACAGACGTTTAAAGACCATACAACTAGTAGGATAATAAACACCAGAAAAATATTTGTAGAATCATAAAAACTTGTCAAAACATTTTTAATTTTAAAAACTAAATGCCAATCGTGCTCATTTAAAATACTATCGTCGTCGTCTCTCATAGGCCTATCGTTATAAAATTCAGAAATTAAATGTTCGAAACCCCAGTTCCATCTATGCCCTACGTCACTAATAAAGGTTTTTGTATGTGACACCACAGTTTCGCCACAAAATTCCTCAAACGCTTGTTTTCTACTAGGTGCAATCGTGGTATAGACTAGTGCATTCCTATTTCGTTGAATTTCATCATTATCATGTTTTAAACCGTCTTGTACTATTATATTAAAAATAT